>JARYZH020002327.1:0-16646 GCA_030021035.2 Notholithocarpus densiflorus | reverse complement strand
ATTTACATGCTAATGAGAATTGGTGGAAGAATAAAATGAAGAAAAAGAGGTCCAAGCCTATTGATTCAAAAACCAATTTTGGTGGGGTCAGAAGGAGAAGGAAAGGAAGATGGCGTGGATATCGTGGGAAAAAATGTGCACGCCCAAATCAGAGGGCGGTATGGGATTTAAAGACTTAAAAGCCTTTAATTTGGCGCTCTTAGCAAAACAAGGGTGGCGGCTGAACCAATATCTGGATTCTCTCATCCACAGAGTGTTTAAAGCTAAATACTTCACAGAGTGCACGTTTATGGAAGCACAAGTGGGTAAGAATCCTTCCTATGTATGGAGAAGTCTAATGGTTGCAAAGGAAACTATTGAAGCGGGATCACGATGGTTGATTGGAAATGGGAGGAAAGTGAACATTTGGTGTGACAGATGGCTGCCATCGCCTGATTCGTTCAAAGTTATTAGCCCCCGGAGACACAATACCGATGTGGAGATGGTTGCACAACTCATTAATGAGGCTGGTACATGGAAGGCTGAATTCATAAGGGAGGTTTTCTTTCCCCATGAAGCGGACATCATTCTAAGCATTCCGTTAATCCCACAAATGCCAGAGGATTCAAAGGTATGGGCTTGGTCAAAAAATGGCCTTTTCACGGTGAGAAGTGCGTATGGAGTGTCGCTGAAACTGTTAAGGAAGACGAGCCCGTCGAGATCAACTGGGGACAGCTCTGACAAAACAAAAGTAGCTCAGTTATGGAAGACAGTGTGGAAGCTCAAGTGCCCAAATAAAATAAAGCATTTTCTATGGAGGGCTTGCAAGGAGATTTTGCCAACAAATTACCGCTTAGCTGTAAGGAAGGTGAGTAACAATGACCGATGTGGTTTTTGTGGTGAATGTGAGTCTTCGGGTCACATCCTGTGGGATTGCAAAGTTGTTGTTGAAGTGTGGAGGGAGGTGAATATTGGTCTCCCAAGACTGAACTAGCCCACAAGGGACTTTGTAGATGTGGTTTGGGCGGTGATGGAGAGAAAGGGGGATACGGATTGGGTTTTGTTTGCTATTATGGCGTGGCAAAGTTGGAACAATAGGAATAAATTCAAGCATGAAGGAAGGTGTAAGGAGCCGAAAAGAATTGCTAGGGAGGTTCATGATTTTGGCTTAGAAATCCAAGAAACTCATCTGCCATGTCCAAGTACGATTACAAGGGTCTGCAACCAGTGGAAACCGCTGAGACAAGGGAGGTATAAAGTAAATGTAGATGGGGCGATTTTTGCGAGTTGGGGATGGTGCGGTGTGGGGGTAGTAATTAGAAATGAGAATGGTTTGATCATGGGGGTGATGAGCAAAAAACTACTCCTGCCACTTAGGGCCACGAAGGTGGAAGTGAAGGCTGTGGAGGAGGGAATTAAATTGGCATGGGATTTGGGGCTTACTGACATAGAGTTGGAAAGTGATGCACAGGTGGTGGGGTGCTGTTGTTGGAAATGATCCGGGCCCTTGCTCAATCTAGAAAGTGGTTGAAGGCGTAAAGCTTTGGCTGAGAGGCTTTAGATCCTGGAGTTGCGCTCATGTGCGTTGACATAGTAACAGGGCAGCACATATCTTGGCTAGGGAGGCCTTTAATGTTACGGGCTGTGTTGTTTGGGTAGAGGATACCCCTAATGTAATTGCAAATCAGATTCAAATGGATGTTAACGCAGTGGACAGTTTGTCCTAAGTAATGAGAATTATGTTTTCACTATCAAAAAAAAAAAAAAAACCAACATGAAAAGAAGGGTCTTGAGACACGTGAAGTGCAAAAAAAGAAAAAAAGAAAAAAGAAAAAAGAAAAAAGAAAAAAGAAAAAAGAAATAAAGATCTGCATTATGGGCTTGAGTCCTAATTGCTTACTTGTCTACTTGGGTTCTCTAGTGTTTCACGAAAATCCATTTACGAATTGTTATAGGACAATTGGGCCAGGGTTTTAAACTTACAGGCTTTAGGTCGGCGTGTCTTTGTGTTATATATATACAAGGATACAGAAAAGTGAGACAGCTAAGGGGCCTTAGCTGTCTCACAGGCAGCAGGCAGCCGCATGTGGCTTCCTCTTTGGCTTTTTTCTAGTATCGTGACTATTTCTTTCTCTATTTTATTTGTTTAGTTTAATTTTTAGTATTTTATTTTTATGTTTTATTTCAATTACCATGAGTAGCTAAATTTATAATTAGGGTTGAGGTTGAAACCTTGTTAAGGATTATCAGTAATATTTATGTGATTTGATTTTTCTCATAATAGTTGTTCTTTAATGATTTAAATTGTTCTCACTTCATATCAATTGACTAAGATGAGATTCTAGATATGAGTTCAATCATGTTTTTCTCATGATTTAGGATTTATTTTAATTAATTGAATGCTTGGTTTATAATTTCTTGATTTTAAAATTGGATATCTTTTGTGATTTGTTTGGCTACGGATACAATTAATGATTTGATTTTATACTTAGGAAGCGAAGAAGGGCATGCTTTAGATTTTTAAACATAAGTTTTAATGATGATATTTTCCATGATAGCAAGATTGATTTCTAGATTATCATGCAGTGGTTGGGAAAAATCAATGATCATATATATATGCTGATATGAATTAATAAGGCGGATTCCAAAACCTTAATTCCTTTGTCTAGATTGTTTACATCTCTTTACTATTTTATATTATATCTTTGCTTAGTTTAATTATTTGCTTAGTATATTTAATTGCAAACAACCAATTTTTATTAAACTAGATTAGGATTAATTTGGTTAAAATTTGATTAATTTTCCTACGTTCATTTAAGTCCCTGTGGGTTCGACCTCGTTCTTGTCAAACTATACTTCGGTACGGTTCATACAAATGCGAATACTTTAAAATTTCACAAGAAGTTTTTGGCGAGTGCATAATAGATAATTTGATATGGGTGTTTTGTAAAAGTGGTTGTGTAAAATATAAAAAGTAGGTTTTTAAGCTAAAATAGACAGAAAAGTTTTGACAAACTGATGTGAATGCTCTAAACTGGCTTATAAGTCCATTCTAAACGGGCACTTTATGCCTCTAACAAGACCCCAAAATTAAAAGCATCGGTGGAGTCAGTGGTGGAACCAAGATTTCAATTTAGGGGGCAAGATTTGCAAAATCTATCTCAATACGAGTTCGTTTAGAATTTGATACGGACTCATTATCATGCTCACGATTTTCCATAATTCCAATTACAAATTAACTACAAGTATATATGTTATATCATTAAAATAAAGAAACAAAAATTAGCAATTCATAGTTACTAAAAATCAAAGTAAGAGATTAATCTAAATACATTAAATTTAAACATCTAATTTGATTCCTTCAAAAAAATTGACAAAATAAATCAATCTAAAGCACTAAGATAATAGCAATATACATATGAAGCTGTATATAACCATTGTCTTGATTGCTTTTTAAAAATAGCTGGAATTTAAACACCCCAAATTTCCATTTGGACTCTTTGGCTTATTCGGGCGATAGAGTTCTTTAATTTATTGGCAAAAATAGAGAATGGGTTTCTAATAGACTAGACAAACTTCTAGTATATTCAGTTTTGCTCTCTTCTAGAAACTATATATGTAATACCCGGAAAAAAAAATAAAAATAAAAAGAGGGTATTTAAGTAAATTTGTTTATGGGGTCAACCTTTATAATTAATATTACTAAGGGGTTTTTTAGAAAATAAGATTGAAACCTTAGATTACATAGTCTAATTTTAAGTCAGCGTATACTGACAGATGTTTGGAGAGAGGAGACTACTCAAAGGACTGAAGTAGAGAAGGATTGACTACACTATTGAGGTAAGAGCCTATAAATCTCTTTCTTGTCAAATCTAAGCTTTACTTGGATTTAGAGTATATTTTATGTTGGTATTTTTGGCCAGTAGCAGAATTATCTAAAAATTCCTATGGGTTTTACGACGTAAGTGTAAACAGAGAAGGGTTGGAATTGGGCGACAAATCCTTTTTCTTTTCATTGCACGTCTTTCTCTGTAATATCGTTAATTCTGGTGCTTTGTTGGGCATGGAGTTGCTTTGGGCGCATATTACTCTTTTGTAAATATTTATTATAAGAAACAGTGGACTATTGGTTAGACCACCGTTAGTCAAATAGCCTATTAGACTTTAGAGTCTATGGAGATAAGAGACAAAGGCTTTTTGTTAGAGATTGTACTCAGCTTTCCAGAGTATTCAGTCCTTATGAATGCTTTTAACTTTTTAGCCTAAATAATCGTGTGAGGAGAGTCTCATGTTACACAGTGCTTGGGATTTTGTGTGAAACAAATTTTAAACGGAGTTAATACAAATGATAGAATGGGGAATATAGCCATATAGAAACTGTAGGAGAGTTAATAGTGAGAAATTATTGGGTACTTTAGAAGTTTCTCATCTGGTCAAGTAACTTGCAGGTTATTCTTATTATTTGATTATTGAGTAAATTGTGCTTATAAATTGTTAGGTGAGATCTAAGGATTTTAGAGAAAGTGTTAGGGAGAAGTTCTTTGTGGTGAGCTAGCTGAGGTAAGTAACCTTATCCTAACTGGCTTTATCTTTGCGTATTTTAACTACTGAAAATTGTTTATAGTTGTTACAATTTATTTCTATTGTATTACTGATTTCAAGTAAAGAATATAGAAATATCACAAATATATTTGAATATTGAATATATGATTTCATACATACATATATATATATATGTATTTGAATAAGATATATTTTTGTTAGAAACTATGATTTCATATATATGATTATGGACAATTTGACTATGAATTGATTTTGATACCCAAACCAATGGGGGTTATTCATTGGTATTCTGATACCCAGACCAATGGGGGTTATTCATTGGTATTCTGATGCCCAAACCAATGGGGGTTATTCATTGGTACTAAGATGCCCAGTCATGGGAATATAGTGTGACCATAGTCATAAGATTGTTAAGAATATGAATTACATTTGAATATTTAACTATTTTGAGTCATTAAAACTGTTTATGTATTTTTGGAACCTATTGTAAGTTATAGCTTTTGATATATGGAAAACTAACTACTTTCTAAACCATCTATGATATAATTGTATGATTAAAGTACTGATCTATTTGCAAAATATTATTTTAAGATTATGAAACTTCCTTAGTTATTTTTGAAAACCCATAGCATATTATAACTTTTGAAGATTCATATTACATCTTATTACTTTACAAATCTATTGCTGGATAGAACTTATTTAGATTTTGGTTACTTATTGAGTTGTCAACTTACCCCCCTCTTTCTCCTTTCAGATTTTGATCAGGAAGAGTAGTTTATGTTTGGGCTTCCGCTGGGATGTGCGCATGAGTGAAGTTTAGGAAATCAATGGAATAAGATTTGAACTTTTATGTTTAAGATTACCATTTGTGTAGTCCTTTAGATTTAAAGGATTTAGTTTATTTTATTTGATGTTGGAAGATTATGATTTGGAGATCTTTTGAGAATTGCTTTATTGAGGATATTTCTAAATTTATTGATGAAATTTTTCTTGAGGATAATTCTTTAATTGTTAAGAGGGCCTTACGCACTTGTAGGGTGTAAACTTTATAAGTGTGTGGCTGTTGTCACGTGCCTAGCTCTTACTTGGGTTTGGGGCGTGACAATATATATATATATATATATATATATATATTTATATCTATATAAATGTGTGTGTATGAGTGTATGTGAGAATTTACTTATTACTTATTAGAGACCTTTTTATGTGCGATTTAGAAGTGATCGTGAACATGTTCTCGAGTCTAACATTTTTTTCCCTGAAAATATAAATATAAAGTGCCCTTTGCCCCTGGTGTAGGACAGAAAAGGGAAAAGGAGTACTAGAATTCATGATGATATTTAAGCATGCAATGCTTAATATAACATGTGGTTTTGGGATAGTATATTGTATAATTAAAGGGTTTCTTATGATACTCTTTTACTAATGTAAGCATTTGCCACCGTCTTAAAACTAGTATGTAGCTTAAGAAAATACCACCATTTACATAAATCATAAATGTCTAATTGATCAGTTCCTAACATATATTGACCATAATTGTAGGTGGTTCATGTTTTGCTTTTACGTGGGCTGCAAGGGCTGGTGGAAAGACAGATTACATTTGTGGTGGCTCTTTCTCGAAATCCCTGGGCTTTTTGGGATTTGGTCCCTAATTTATTTGTATTCTTAATTGGGTATAGCCAATATGGGAGACCCCTAGAGTGATTTAAGCTTTGATGGATCAAACCTCGGTTCTGGTTTCTGTAGGATTGCCTTGAAGTAGGCCTAGCCGAGAAGGCCTTGCTACAGTCGGGGTCCCTATTTGAGGTTCGAGCAAGACCTCAAAGATCCCCAAATTGTATTCTTGCTTTCTCTCATATATCTCTCTCCCCAATTTTGTTCCAACCCTTGATCTTTGCCTCTCCTCCTCAATTTATACCCTTGTTTTAGTGGGAAAATCATGATGGGGGAATATTCGGTCTGACGGTGGGTCCCTTCACCTATGAGGTCTGGGTGGTTTCTTAAGTCTTGTCCACTGTTCCACCGTGTCATGTCACATATCAGAAAGGAGACCCACTTTTTGCTGTCAAGGTGACACTCTGGTAACTTGTGCTCGACGCCGAATCCTGTGTTCGGCTGGTGGATTCCCCCAAGGCATTACCTTATGTCTTCGGCTTATATGGGCTTTTGTTGGAAAGTTTTGCCGAGGTGGGGTCCCTTACCTAGGATGGTTCATTATACTCCTGGCTAGCATGGACCTATTTAGGGCTGAGACAGTCCTAAAATGGGCCTAAATTGTTTTAGGAATGGGCCCACTCTTTTCGGCCCACCCACAACATTCATATTTTGTATTGTTGGAAATACTTTGAAGAAGCAGTAACCAGAAGAGTAGCAACAAATAGTTTTCTCCTAACTGTTCATCTTAAAGTAATAGTTTTTTTGTTTAGCAATACAAGTGGCTTACGTGCTAGTATTTGGTCAATTTAATCTATTTTTATCTCGCAAATGTCAATAATTTTGGTCGGTATTTCTTTAACTAATCACTATATCATTTCTGTGTAATATGTTTACAACTTCTACTTGCCAAAACTTCATCCATGTATTAAAATGCCAACTAAACATATCATATGAGTCTTGAGAAATCTAATTTTGAATCACTTTTTGCATGACTCTGTAACTGATAGATTGAAAAGATAGGATGCCAAGTTCTCATGATTTTAGGGTGCCAAAAAATGAACTTTTAAGACTGAGTTAGTGTTAGGATATATGTGAATCATGTTAGGAACAAATGTCATTTAGAATTGGCTAATCCTTTGACAAAACGCACTTTACTTGTAATTGGGTAGATCTAGGATGTGTTTAATGCTTTAAGGAATAAGGTTTCAAGTTCAAGTGTTAAAGCCATGCAAATTTGTCCAAAAATCAAGTGAAGAAGTGCTGGATTTTAAAGCTCGACAGCTAGCTTGACAGATAGAATCTATCGAGGTTTAAAAGGCAGCTTTTGCCCGATTCTCGACAGTTGCTCGATAGATACCCTATCTATCGAGATTTATGAAAATCAGATTTTTAGTTTTGATTTCATTTCAATCTGTGGGTACATGTTTATGCTTTCTTTTCTCACAACCCTAAACAAATATAAGGATTATTTTAAGGGCCGTCAAAGGTTGCGCGAGTGTGAAGCAAAGTTTTGTTCATGCAAATTGTGACCGGGGACAGAATTTGCCCTAGTTCATCTTTATCTTGAAGAAGTTGCTGCGTTTGTATGCCGTTGAGTTTTGTGACTAAGGAGCTTCGTGATCTTCATCGTGTTGATGAACTGAAGAACTTTGCAACCAACATCTTTCTCAAGTTGGTGATTAAGTCGCGTACTGGGATCTGCGCATTTATTGGTTAGTCACGTACTAGGAGCCATGCATTGAAAATGAGAGATTGTCACTACAGAACAAGTCCATTTTGGTATTGGGGTAAGGGTTCAATTGTAGGTTGGTATAAGGTACTGGGATTCCTTTACTTGTAACCGCTTATTGTGATAATAGTGAATTCTCAGAAGTTGCGACCTTAAAATCACCCGGTGGGGTTTCTACATTGGAGATTTTCCCCATTCGTAAACAAATAATCGTGTTAACTTTCTTTTCCACTACATTTTTTCTTAGTTGGTGATTTGTTTGTGCTATCACGCTATTGCATGTTAATTAACTTAATTAATTTACTTGGCTAAATTAATTGGTTAATTTATCACAAGAGGTCAATACATTCTTGGCCTATCAAGTGGTATCAGAGTGGGCACACTCTGATTAGGTTTTAATCTTTGCTATGTGATCCATTGACCCCTGTTTGTCATGGATAGAGGACGGTCTCTTATTATACTTCTTTTATTTGATGGCACTAACTATGCTTATTGAAAAGTACACATAAGAGTTTTCTTGCAGTCATTAGATGAAAAGGTGTGGCAAGCTGTGGAGATAGGCTAGACTAAGCCAAAGGAAGCGCCGACCGATTGGGATGATGCTAAGATTAAGGCGGCTAACTTTAATAGCAGGGCATTGAATGCTTTATTCAGTGCGGTCACAAATGAGGAGTTCAAGAAGATATCCTCCACTGAAACTACGAAGGAAGCATGGACCATTCTCTAGACAACCTATGAGGGAACCAAGGCTGTCAAAGACTTGAAGTTTCAGAGGCTCACTACAAGCTTCGAAGAGATCAAGATGGAAGAGGATGAGTTGTTCGATGAGTTCTATGCCAAGCTCAAGGACACAGTGAACTCAGCTTTTAATCTTGGGGAAACCATTCCCGAACCTAAGATTGTTAGAAAGGTGTTCAAATCTCTACCCGAGAGATTTCATGCCAAGATCACTGCTATTGAGGAATCAAAGGACATCGATAAAATTCCTTTGACAGAGCTGATTGGCAATCTGCAGACCTTTGAGTTGGGTTTGTCTAGGATTGGGAAATCAAGCAAAAGCAAGAGCATGGTGCTGAAGGCCAAGAGCAATGACACAGATGAGTCTTTAGACGATAAAGATTCTAAAATGAAGTCTTACATCACAAAGCAATTCAAGAAGTTCATTCTACCTCTTTCAGTCAAAAAAAAAAAAAATGAAGTTCATGAAGAATGCCAATGGGAAGGGCTTCGACAAAGACCGCAAGCAGTCCAGTTTGTCTCAATTCAAGAGCCAAGACAAAAGGAAGAAGGATGCTAGGGATGACGGTCAGTACACTATTCCCTTAGGACCAAAGTGTTTTGGGTGTCAAGGATTCGGTCACATGAAATAAGAGTGCCCTATGTATCTCAAGACCATCAGGAAAAGCAAGGCACTTGCTGCTACTTTGAGTGACATCGAGCTTGAGGATGACTCGGATAATGAGGATGATGGAATCTTGAATGCCTTCATTGCTACAGTTGATTCTACTGATAGGGGTTCAACAACCATAGATGATGAACAGGACTTGATGGATTCTAAGTTCAAGAAAATGGATGATCAAAATGATATCCATACAGCCTATGAAAAATTGTACAAGATTTCTGAAAAGCATGAGAAACTATATAGGATGGCCACTAAGAAACTGATTGATGTGGAACTCGATCGAGAAACTATTGGAGCACTGCGATTTGAGAACAATTTCTTGGATGAGAAGACCTAGAAGCTTGAGGCAGAGCTGTTCCAAGTTAGAGCTCAGTTGGAGAGGACTTCAAGTGCAAAGCTTGATAAGATGCTCAACCTTCAGAGATTTGCTTCCGATCAAACCGATTTAGGGTATGATTTCTCTTCTCCTAATAATGCTTCCTCTAGTACTACTATTTTTGTTTCTCCTGCTAATAATGTTGAATCTGAGAACACTAAAGTTAAAACTGTTTTAGCTAGTGAGAACATAGACAAGGGTAAATTTATTTTAGGAGCACCCCCTAAACTTGTTAAGAAAGAGACTGAGAACCTTAGGGCTAAGAAGGGAAATACTCAAAAGCCCAAATAGAAGAAGTAGTATCTCTGCCATCACTGTGGAGCAACTGGACATACTCGACCTAATTGCTATAAGTGGCTAGCCACTCAATAGAGTGACAGTATGATCTCATCGGGAAACCAGAATCAGTTTCCATCCTCCTTTGCTCCTCTTGGAGATCTACTTAAAACCCTCATGTTCCTTTCGAACTTGAACGGTTTCAATTCTTCCCCCTCACCGCTGGTTTAAGCGTTTGCACAACAAAAAGATTCTTCCAAGGTGTGGAAGGAAAAATGCTCCAAGTGATTTAGTCGCTTTTTCTCTCTCTCTCTTTTTTGTTTGCTTGCATTACTTGTGTGTTTTGATTTCCTGTTTTGAGTCGGTCTAGTTTTATGCTTTGCTTTGTTTAACATGTTTTTGTTTGTTTGTTTTCAATTTTTCTTTATTTTGTTTTTCATAAAAATAAAAAAAATTGAAAAATCAGAAAAATACAAAAATAGTGTGTGTTTGTGTACATTGGTACTTGTGTACCTTGGATGGCCATTGAAACAAAGTTTTCTAAATTTTGTATCTTTTGTAGCTTAGATGAGCATCTCTATGCACAACTAAGAAAATGAGCTTTGTGGCTCGTGTTTGTGATGAGTAAGATTAAGTAATCTCTTGTACTTAACACTCGTATCACTCTTTTTGACGGGTAGGACTAGAAAATCCTAAGAGAAAGGCATAAATAACCATCTCACCACTATTGCCCGCCAATCATGAAATGACATCTGTATGTTTTGGCATAATAAAAGTGAAATGTCAAAAACTTAACATAATTGGGTATTTCTTTTCTCTCTCTTATATGCCCATGCATAATATGCTTATTAAAAGAAAACATGCAAAGAAAAATAAAAGCAAAAAGAATCAAAATGCTTTATATATGATTGCAAGTATGTCTTCTAGGAAATGTGGGAGTTATAGGATGTACTTCGAAGGTGATAGTCCCCATCAAGCAGTTATGATTGTGTATGAGTTAAAGTGATTTTCTCACATCTCAAATCGTCATAACATGTAGACACTTATGCAATCTTGCGATGTTTTTTCACACACAATACACAGTATTCTTTGCTACTCTTGATACATGTGTAAGTACAATATGATTTGGCTATCACAAGGAATACATGTGTTAATGTATGCTCACTAAACAGTCTTAACTTGTTTTTGAAATATAAAATTGGTTAGACTTTTTTATTGTGTGTGTGTGTGTGTTTTGGATCTAAATGCTTCACATTTTTCTTGTTGAGAGATGATTTTGAGATCTTAAAATGTTATTTGGATCTTTGGTTAAGTAGCATGTTTGATTGCATTCATGTCTGTGTTTTTCTGTTCTTGAAAAATTGTTTTTAAGCAATCTCGACAGCTTCTCGATACCTCTCAACAGCTAGGCTATCTATCGAGCCTCTTGAGCTTCTAATCTCGATAGTTGCTATCGCAATTTCGATCCATCGAGGTTTTTGAGATTTAGTCTCGATAGCTGCTTGATTCATCGAGGAAGTTTCTGTATGCTCGATAGATGCTTGATCCATCGAGGAAGTTTTTGTATGCTTGATAGATTCTCGATCCATCAAGCCACTTTTGCTGTAGACACCTCTCGATAGCTTCTCGATAGCTGTATCTGTCAAATTTTAAGTCTCGACACCTCTCGATCCATCGAGAAACTGGGATTTCTATAGAAAGGGTCAGCGCGATTTCCATTTCATTTTTCTCGATCCTTTCTGACTTCTCACCTTCCCAAACACTTCTCTCTCACTCCGAACTTCATTCCCAGAAGCTTTTCGGCATAGATCAAGCTTTTCTTCACTGGTAAGGGTCCTTAATCCTTCATTCTTCATGCATTTCATGCATTAGACTTAGGATTTTGGGTTTTTGAAATTTTTTTGAGGTTTTTCAAAATTGATGAAGTTTTTGTGAAATTTTTGGGTTGGGTTATGTTTAAATGATCCTAAATGTTCATGCATTGCATCACATTTGCATTTTAACAATGATTCATGCATTTTAGATGTGTGTTTATTTTGTTGCAAGTATGTGTGTTGGTAGGTTTGGATTAGGCTAAGCCCATGATGATTTTAATGTTGCATGTCACATGTTCATGCATTTTTTCATGCATACGTACCTTCATTTATCCTTATTATGAAATTGATCTGTGTTGGTGCTTTTCTTTGTGTTTCTTTCTCTTTTTTTTTTTTTTTTTTGTTAGTTGCTCTATGGCACCTAAATGAAAATTTGCTCCATCCCGGAACCCTCTTAGTTCCGGGGCATCTTCCTCTGATTCTACTCCATCCCATGTTAGGTTCCGTGATGATAAAGCCCGTAAGGACTTTTCGGAGAACTTTTCCCGACGAGACATTCATTCGAAACGCCAAGTCATCCTATCGGATTTTTCTAATACTGACCTTGCCACTGTCATCTACAGTAGGGGTTGGGAGTCACTATGTGGCATTCCGGTCACGTGCCCTTCCGTGATCATACATGAGTTTTACTCCAACATGCACGGTTTTAACTATTCTGTACCTCATTTTGTTACTCGTGTTCGAGGTACGAGCATTGTAGTCACTCCGGATCTTATATCCGAGGTGCTACACGTAACGAGGGTAGCGCATCTGGACTACCCCGGCTGTGATCGTCTTAGGATTGTGTCCAAAGATGAACTCATGTCTCTATTCTGTGAGACGCCTTCTTTTTGGAGTGATTGTCAAAACACCCGTTACTCGACCTTTGCTAAAGGTCCGAGATTCCTTAACATGGTGATGACATTCGTTCTCCATCCATTGTCTCACTATAACTCTATCACAGAGCCTCGTGCTTGATATATTTTTTATCCCTCTTAGAGGATCTTTCTATTGACTTCCCTTCTCACTTCATCCTATCCCTTATAGATGTCTATAGGGATATGGCGACCCATGATAAGCTCATTTTTCCTTTGACTATCATGCGGATCATTCGCCATTTTTCCATCCCCTATCCCGAGTTGGATCACTTCTTTGTCATGTGTGCCATAGATGCGGCGACCGTTAGATGGGAGTAAGTCTCAGCTTCGACTGAGGCGGCCACAGACTGGGACGACGACTCCTCCGACTTCTTTAGCTCCATCCACATCCGCTCTTTCTTCTTCTGCGAGTGGTGTGACTCTTGATGCGATCATGGTGCAGCTTTAGCGCATGGATGCTTGCCTTGATACTCTCAGTGATGAGTTGTGTCAAGTGAACACCCGTGTCGGTAGTATTGCACGACGACAGGCTCGCCTTGGTAGCTTTGTAGAGTCTCCCTCTCCTTCTCTAGAGGCATTTGAGGACGAGGATGATGATGGTGACTCCAATGGTGATGATGCTGAGGATGAGGATGCTAGCTCTTCTAGTGTTGATGAGATGACTGCTTGAGTTACTTACCCTTTGTCATTCGTGACAAAAAGGGGGAGTAGTTTTAGGATGAGAGTAGTCATGTATTTAGGGGGAGAGTTAGCATAAGACATTTTTGTTAGGGGGAGTGTTTATATTTTGAGGGATGTAGTGAGGTTATTATGTATTTTCTTTTCTTTCTTTTACTTTTACCTCATGTACACAGGTCTAGTGACCATTTGGCATACATTGTACTTATCTTTTGATATATATGTTGATGTATGTTTCTTCACCTATTTCTTCATGTGTTGTTTCTTTTCTCTCTTTATGCACATGCTTTTTATTACGTGTATGCAATCTTTTTATTTCTGTTTCACACTAAGATGCCGTGATGAGTTTTTTTTAAAGTGTTTCATAAATACAGGTTGTTAAAGTCTTCCTTGCCATGAACTCTCTTCTTGCAAAATTTTTCAAGAGTTTGTGTTAGGATAGATTTTATTGTATTCAACAAGTGAGTATGAGTTGAGTGATTTATGACTTCTCTCATATTTCATTTGTTTGTTGTGGCTTTGTCACGGATTGCCAAAGGGGGAAATTGTTAGGACATATGCGAATCATGTTAGGAACATATGTCATTTAGAATTGGCTAATCCTTTGATAAAACGCACTTTACTTGTAATTGGGTAGATTTAGGATGTGTTTAATGCTTCAAGGAATAAGGTTTCAAGTTCAAGTGTTAAAGCTATGCAAATCTATCCAAGAATCAAGAGAAGAAGTGTTGGATTTTAAAACTCGACAGCTAGCTCGACAGATAGAATCTATCGAGGTGTAAAAGGCAGCTTTTGCCCAATGCTCGACAACTGCTCTATAGATACCCTATCTATCAAGATTTATGAAAATCAGATTTTTAGTTCTGATTTCATTCCAATCCGTGGGTACATGTTTAGGCTTTCTTTTCTCACAACCCTAAACATATATAAAGATTATTTTAAGGGCTGTCAAAGGTTGCGCGAGTGTGAAGCAAAGTTTTGTTCATGCATATTGTGACCGGAGACAAAATTTGCCCCAGTTCATCTTTATCTTGAAGAAGCTGCTACGTTTTGTGACCAAGGAGCTTCGTGATCTTTATTGTGTTGATGAACTAAAGAACTTTGCAGCCAACATCTTTCTCAAGTTGGTGATTAATTCGCGTATTGGGATCCGTGCATCTATTGGTTAGTCACGTACTGGGAGCCGTGCATTGAAAATGAAAGATTGTCACTACAGAACAAGTCCAATTGGGTATTGAGGTAAGGGTTTAACAGTAGGTTGGTATAAAGTACTGTGATTCCTTTACTTGTAACTGCTTGTTGTGATAATAGTGAATTCTCGGGAATTGTGACCTTAAAATTATTCGGTGAGGGTTTTGACTTGAAAGTTTTCCCCATTCGTAAACAAATCACCGTGTCAACTTTCTTTTTCGCTGCATTTTTACTTAGTTGGTGATTTGTTTGTGCTATCACGCTATTGCATGTTAATTAACTTAATTAATTCACTTAGATAAATTAATTGGTTAATTTATCACAAGGGGTCAATACATTCTTGGCCTATTAGTTAGTTTGATTTTTCCAGGGTTTAAAGTGTTTCTCTGTATGAATTTTGGTATTTCTTTTTTCTCAGGAGTAAATTTCTATTGTCCACTTCATGATGAAAGGTTTTAAAATTTCAGTACTTGGGTTGGGAATTTTTGTTCTTGTGATTCCATCTTCATATGAAGTATCTGTGTCATGTATGATTGCATATGACAAAGGTGGCATTTCTACTGTATTGGAGTCTCCTGAATGTTTTGAGTGGGTACTTTCCCGTGAATCTCTTCAAAATAAGACTGTGAACTGCCAGTCTGCCACACTTAAGAGCATCACCATCAGATGTGCTAAATGTGCCAAATGCCAAATATTTGGCACACCAAACACCAAAAACCCCTTTTATCAGATGTGCCAAATCTCATAAAATTTGCCACATGTGAACAGTACCGTTGCAAATTTGCAACGGTACGGACGAAGAATGGTATATGGGTTAATAATTTTTATTCTCTTTTCTCTCTCCTCTCTCTTCACTTTATTCTTTTCTCTTCTCCTTCACCTCTGTTCTCTCTCACCGGTTCCCTCTCACCGATTCCCTCTTTTCTCTTCACATTTGGTGAGATTTTTTTTCTTCTTTAATTTAAGATCAGTTTGACGATGGCCATTATCACCGGAGGCGCAAGCGGCATGGGCGAGGCTCGTGAGTTCGCCACTCACGGCGCACAAGCCATTGTCATCGCCAACGTCCAAGACGAGATGGGCCATCATCATCGTCACGACGTCATCGTCATCGCTCTCCAATCTCGCCGATCTCTTTCTCTTTTTTTTGGTGGTTGGTTGTTTTGATTGTTGTTGGTTGGCTAATTTTGGTTGATGGTGGTAGGTTGATCGGGTTATGGGTGTGAGATTTGGGATGGTCTCAGATCGGGTTGTGGGTTGTGGGAGTGAGATTGGGTTGTGGGTGTGAGATTTGTGGCTGTGTAGTGTTTGTTTGAGTTTTTTTTTTTTTTTTTTTGGGTAACAATGGCTGATATTGGTGGTCGGTTTTTGATCTGTGGGGGTGGCCGGTGGTTGTGGGCTGTGGCGGTTGATCTGCGGGTGTGGGTTGTTGTTGATGATGGTGATGATAGGGAGGAGATAATATATTATTTTAATGTGTAGTAAATATTATTTTAATGTATAGAATTGTATGATAAAACATCTGATAAATGGGATGTTGTAAAATAATGTGGTAAAATAATAAAGTAGGTCTTTGGTGTGGCAAAATGTCATAAATTATGCCACAGCTACTACGGATGCTCTAAGGGACATAGGGAATACCAAGAAGATCATATCTTATGTCATCTTGACATGAAAATACCACGTCTTGGTACTCTCTCTTTCCTCCCTCTTCAAAGTTACCCTTACTTTATGACTGTTTATTTGTATTTTTGGATTTATAAATTTCAGATGTAACATGTGAAACTGTATTTAGGATCTGCTAGTGTTGTGGGGAAAATGGGGAAATTACATTTTAAAGCCTTTAGTTTAGGAGTAGAACAATTTAAACCCTATAGTTTTCGAAAGTTATATATATATATATATATATTTATATATAGATATATATATTGAAACATATAGTTTCAAAGTAACAAATTAAAACCCTGATGTTTCAAAAAGTAGTAATGAATCCAATAACAGGGCACCCAAATTATTTTCCTTTCTCATTTGTTAGACAAACTAAGGTTTCGTATGTTGAAGAAAC
>JARYZH020002326.1:0-16650 GCA_030021035.2 Notholithocarpus densiflorus | reverse complement strand
AGGTGTGGTGGTTTATCGGAGGCAAATCAGTATTTCCATGAAATGAATGAGAAAGATTTAATTACATGGAATACCTTGATAACTGGTTATGAAAGATTGGACTCTACTGAGTCTTTACATATCTTTTCACAAATGGAGTCAGAAGGTTTTAGTCCAAATTGCTTCACATTTACCAGTGTTACAGCTGCCTGTGCAAATTTAGCAGTATTGAATTGCGGACAACAGGTTCATGGAGGAATTTTTCGCAGAGGCCTTGACGGGAACTTGGCATTGGCTAATGCAATTATTGACATGTATGCCAAGTGTGGGAGCATAAGTGATTCACGCAAAGTTTTTAGTGAAATGACTTGCAAAGATTTGGTCTCTTGGACTACTATGATGATTGGATATGGGGCTCATGGATATGGAAAAGAGGCTGTTGAATTGTTTGATGAGATGATCAGGTCTGGTATTAGACCTGATAAGATTGTGTATATGGCAGTTCTGAGTGCTTGCAGCCATGCTGGACTTGTAGATGAAGGTTTGAGGTATTTCAAATCAATGGTGGGTGATTATAATATTACTCCAAATCAGGAGATTTATGGCTGTGTCGTGGATCTGCTAGGGCGTGCAGGGAGAGTTGAGGAGGCTTATGAGCTAATAGAGAGTATGCCATTTAAACCTGATGAGTCTGTATGGGGGGCACTTCTTGGAGCTTGTAAAGCACATAAGCTTCCGAATTTGGGCAAATTGGCAGCTCGTAGGATTTTAGATTTGAGGCCAAATATGGTGGGGACTTACGTGATGCTGTCAAATATATATGCAGCTGAAGGTAAGTGGGGGGAGTATGCAAATATGAGGAAGTTGATGAGAGGGATGGGGAGTAAGAAAGAGGCAGGGAGGAGTTGGATTGAGGTAAGAGACCAGGTTTATAGTTTTGTTGTTGGAGATAAGATGGGTTCTCACATAAAGTGGGTGTATGGAGTTTTGGATTTGTTGATTTGGCATATGAAAGAAGCAGGATATGTACCAGATTTGGATTGCTTAATACATGACCAAGAAGATGCAACTTGAAAAAAATCTGAAGTTGAGGGATGGTTTGAATACCATATTGATAAAGGTGGAATGATTCTAGAACAATTTTTGGTTATTCCACACAACTTTAAATTGGGTATACACAGACAGAAAGAAGAAGGAATTGTGTATGAGGGGATTTGGTATTCCTCTTGAAACTTTCAATTTTGAGACATTTGAATCCAGTAAGTGGCAAAAAAGAAATGAAGAAGAAACTTAGCAGCGTAAAAAAAAGGGCTTTGTTTAATTAACCTGCACTAACAATTTAAGATATTCTTTTAATTAACTCTTCATTTTGTGCTGCAACCAAATTAAAAATGATAGATAGTGTCAATGTACTAGGTTGTATTGTTAGTATTGTTTGGTTATGCAATATCTACATTCTTTCCCTCTTCAAATTTATTTTCAAATTTCAGTTGCCCTCTTCTGTATAAGATGGAGTAAGAAATGAAGAGCATTATCAAGAATCGAGAAATATAGTGTTATATAAATATGGTGTCAGCATTTTAAACATATGGCAAGTAGAAGCAGGAACAGACCAAACAGAGAGGTATAAGCCAATTAGACAGTGGAAAACCAATTCTTGTGCTGCTGCAAACTTCAAAATTGAAACATTACAGGGTCCTGCAAAAACAATTAACAGGAGTGAGCTTAACCCCCACCTTTTTTCTTGGTTTTTTTATTTTTGGATGGGAGGATCACTCATTATAATCCAACATACATAATACTAATTTCAGGGAAGAACCATCAACCTGGCGAGTACCTATCTCATCCAAAAAAGACCTGCAACATAAACAGCGGTACATTTAACTTGGCGACAGTATTTGTGCAACAACATTGAAACAGCCGAATAAACCCGCTTCACGGAATCACACACAAACACAAACACATCATTCATTGAATAATATCCCTACAATTATGCCTCCACATTTCACCGCTTGTATATACCAGTGTCCAAGCTCACCATAGAAACCGATTCTGCCAAAACACATTCCCAAGGCATTTACGTTTCTAAAGGTAATCTAGTGAGTCTTTTGGCTGAATAATGCTAAATTTAAAATTTATTTGCGTTATAGGTACTGTTTCAACTTATTTAGCGAAATGAGGAAAGAGAGTGAATTTCGGCAACACCGTTGCCGAAATTCAACAAAAGTATGAGAGAGAAAGAGAAAAAGTGGGAGAGAGAAAATTTTGAATTTCGGAAACAGTGTTACCGAAATACCTGTTGCCCAAATTCCCTGCCCGAGTGTGTCCTGTGCTCGAAGTGTGAGTGCCCCAAAAAAAAAAAGTAATTGCGGCAATGCCATTGCCGAAATAGGGAAAAAAAAAATTGGTAATTGTGGCAATGCCATTGCCGAAAATGGGAGGGAAAAAAAATTGGAATGGAATCGTATTTTTTTTGTGAATTGTGGCAATATCATTGCCAAAAATGGGAGGAAAAAAAAATGTGGTTGCCGAAATCTGGGGAGGAATTTAAAAAAAAAAAGTGTTACGTTCACAATATTTTTACAATATTTTCACAACAAATCACAAGTTATTAGTTATTATTAGTTCAAATTTGAATTTAACACTGAGATTACTTTTTTAATCCAACAATAACAACCTGCCACTTAAAATTTGTTGTAAAAATATTGTAAAAATTGTGTGCACTTATCATTTCTTAAAAAAAAAAAAAAAAAAAAAAAAAAAAAAAGAATTGTGGCAATGGCATTGCCGAAATAGGTGTAAATTTTTTTGCCGAAAATGTAAAAAAAAAAAAAAAAAAGGAAAAGAGTTGTGGCAATGGTATTTCGGCAATACCATTGCCACAATTCTATTCCTCTTTTTTTTTCTTTTTTCTTTTTTTCACATTTTCGGCAATGGCATTACCGAAATATGTGAAAAAATTCTCCCTATTTCGGTAATGCCATTGCCGCAATTCTATTATTTTTTTATTTTTTTTAAGAAATGATAAGTGCACACAATTTTTACAACAAATTTTAAGGAGCAGGTTGTTATTGTTGGATTAAAAAAGTAATCTCAGTGTTAAACTCAAATTTGAACTAATAATAACTAATAACCTGTGATTTGTTGTGAAAATGTTGTAAAAATATTGTGAACGTAACACTTTTTTTTTAAATTCCTCCCCAAATTTCGGCAACCATATTTTTTTTTCCTCCAATTTTTGGCAATGACATTGCCACAATAGACAAAAAAAATACAATTCCATTCCAATTTTTTTTTCCCTCCCATTTTCAGCAATGGTATTGCTACAATTACCATTTTTTTTTTCCCTATTTCGGCAATGGCATTACCGTAATTACCTTTTTTTTGGGCACTCACACTTCGAGCACAGAACACACTCGGGCAGGGAATTTGGACAGCAGGTATTTCGGTAACACCGTTGCCGAAATTCAAAATTTTCTCTCACCCGCTTTTCCTCTTTCTCTCTCATACTTTTGTTGAATTTCGGCAACGGTGTTGCCGAAATTCACTCTCTTTCCTCTTTTCGCTAAATAAGTTGAAACAGTACCTATAACGCAAATAAATTTCGGATTTAGCAATATTCAGCCAAAAGACTCTAATCGAGTTCTCTGGTGAAATTCCAGAGTATTTCCAAATGTGATAGTGACTTGACTTCAAACAGTATTATACATTGAATGCACTGTCATTTGTGTCTTGGAAATACAACATGTATTCCCCAACCATTTGACATCAAGTGCGGTAAATGAATGAATCCATCAATGGTCTATCTGTAGCATTTGGACAACAAATGGAGTTTTGCTTATCGGAAAAGTCTACCGTTGATAAGTCTTAACCCCAAATTGTCATTTTTGTCTTGCACAACTCATAACCTCACTCTCCACCTAACTCTTATAAGTTATAAGAGAATAAAGTGTCATTTGAACTAGAGCTTATTGAACTATTAGCTATTTTTATCTAGCACAATTAAGGCATAAGCACTACCTTCCTTCTTTTTTTCTTTTTTTTGAGGAGAAGCACTACCTTCCTTCAAGTCTCACAAGGGAGATTTATCAATAATCGTCACTGATTGTATATCACATGACATGATTGTGGAATGTTAAAAGATAGCAAGCTCTGATTGATTAAAGTAGATTGTTGTGCAGAAAGGAATAATCAAGTTTTTGTTAAAAGGATTATCACATTCACGTGAAGTTGTGATAAGAGAATAATTTTAAGCTATACTTTTTTATTGTAAATATATAATTCTTGTAGTTGGCATCAGCTTGGTACTTTGGTTCAATGCAATGATGGAGATGGGATAGTGGCACTGATATTACAAGGATTTCAGGGTGTAAGGATTGTGAACAGAGACCAGAATAAGTTTGTCACGTTTTTGGATTGTGAATATATAATTCTTGTAGTTGGCATCAAACTTGAGTTGTAGTTCCTTTTTGCATATCTCAATAATCTCTCAAGCTTTCTCGAATTTTTGTACCCCAAATTTCTCACTGAAATTGGTACTGACATAGCTGACTAGGAGAACTTCGTTATTTTTTTAAATACCTGCCATGACTGAGAGAATAAACAAAAATTTTAGGCGAAACATTAGCTATTATTACAAGCATGATAAGTTTTTTTAAAAATTAAAAATTCTAGCTAACATTCCACAACAAAATTTTTTTTTTTTTTAATATATGAATCTATTACCACAAAAGAGAAAAGTGTTACTCTTTTTTATTCAAAAAGTAATCCTTGATTAGCAATGTAAATGAAAAACCATTGCACTATGATACATCCACTGATCCACCTCAACCAAATGAAATCCACCACTATTCCACATCTATAAACAACAATTCCTCTATGCCCAATCTAGCCCACAATAAACACTTGCAAATGCCCAGCCAAACGATGTAAAATTGAAAATACGATAAAACAAGAGAAAAGAAACCTTTTTTTATATATATAAGTGAAGTAAGAAATTTTATTTAAAAAAAAAAAAAACAACCAAGTACACTAGAAGTGCACTATAGTGGCACAAATCAAAAATCCAAATTACAACAATCAATAAGATCAGAGAGAGAAAAGAAAACTATTAAACATAATTACTGCAACATGGAGAAGTAACACCTTTAAAACAAGCATAAAGCATCATTGTTTCATACCCTTTTTTCCTGGTTTATGTAAAGACTAATCAATTACTAAGAAAAGGCAAATTATTCATTGTTCTAGAATTGAGATTTCAAGTGGATAGAAACTAAATAAAATTTCATAGTTAATTTGCTAAATCCAAATCATCAAATACAGTATCACTTGAAGTTCTAGCCATGTTTAAGCCAACCTGATCTTATGCCTGTTAATAGTTGCATCCATTTCTTCAACAAGGTCAACATAAACATCATTATTGGCATATTTGGCTTTGTAGTTCTCCATGGAACACAGGATGCTATTGCATCAATTTCAAGTTGGTCACGCACTCCAAGAAACCATATCTTTCTCAGGCACCTCATTAAACAACTGAGACAATCACATGAACTGTCCTGCCCAACTACACAAATCAAAGCATTCAAAGCAATCGTATTCCTTTCTGGCATCATATAATATATACACTTGGCATTATCCACACCCCCAAGATTCTGAACATAACCTGCCAAACATGAATGATGAAACCGGCAAAACAGGACTTTCATCAAACTGACCAGTTTGGCATTTTCCAAGATGCAGGGAAAAACGCTTTGGAAATCAGCCCATTATTAATCTTGTCAGTTGGAGGTTCAATTTCATTAATCTTTTCATGAATTCTTCACCATCCACCTATTTCGGAAACAAAAATTCTAGATCTGCATAAAAATAAAAATAAAAAACTTACACCTTTTGCCACAACTATAAATGTGACAAACTATAAGTGATAGAAAAGAGTATATAAAAGTGACTGATAACCAATCACAATTTATCATGGTAGCAAAAGTTGTGGCTTTTGGAAAACTTTGAAAGTGGTTCATAAGTCATAAGGTGAAATACTGGAACAGAGAGGTGGTAAAGCAACTCTCCATGTTGGAGTTAATAAAGTGTGAGAGTATTTTAGTCATTGTGGTTTGAGATTGGAGAGTATTATTATTACAGATATAGAGTTTCTTTCAGAAATTTATTTTAGTTTCTGTAGTTTCAATTGGGTGTATAGAAAAGTTAGCTTCTCATGTGCTCTGCAGATGGACTTTAAAGTTGTTTAAATTTTGGTAGTTTTCCACTGAATTTTATTGAAGCTTCTTGAGAAGAATTCATATACTATTTTGATGCTTTGATTTAATAAAAGTTTGCAGAAAGCCCTGGCTAGCATATTGCTATTCTGTGAACAAAGCATATATGACAAGGAGTATTTGATTAGCTACCTGTCAGAAGATTATGACTCCTCCATGTGTCGTGTGTGGGGTGTTGGTGGGAAAGGTTGTTTCATAATGTGACACAGTTTTATTTTTTTAATGAAGTACTATATAATAAACAGGACTTAAAAAGTGTATTACTGTGGAATATATATCGTATTAGGCTTAAGAGTATATAACTGTAGGATGACAGATAAAGTGGTAAAAATGGAATAAGTGAGGGCATTGCTCAAACATGTACAAAGCTCTTAAAAATTACGGGCCGTTTGATAATGTATTTTGAATAATAATTTTAAATGTTTAAATAATATTACATGTTTTTTCATACACTTCTTTACCACACATATTTTTAAAAAATATAAACAACGTTACTAAAATAACATTACCAAATGAGCTCGTCACCCAAAAACAAGTTAGTCTGAACTACAATTGAATTTTTTTTTTTTTTTTTTTTTTTTTTTTTTTTTACTCTAAGTTTCAGTTTCTAACCTTGCACAAGAATTAATTAGCCCAAACAACTGTAATTTCTAATCGTAAAACATACATATGGTATTGAAGTTTTCACTAATGGTTGGCTAAATGTAAATTCATGTCATTCTCAAGATGTGATTTGTGATTGATGGAGAAATCAATAAAGTCATTCCTTGAGTACCTGGAGAATTCCCTTTCTTCTCAAGGGCGTTAATCAATGTGAGTTTCCTGCATAAAGACATATGGCACATCAACCAAAAACTGTTTTTGGGTAAAAACTGGTTTTGGTGGTCCCTATCTTCTGATATAGATGGACCAGCCACCCCCTGCTATGTGTGGCTAAATGAAAGGCATGACTCAAGGGGCTTGAGGTCTACTTTATGTAGATCAGCTCTGTGGGCTGCTTCCTACCACATTTGAACCCCAAAGACTATTTTGTCCATCAAGGAAAAATTAATTATGAGAAGACTTTGCGAGAGTGATATAAGATGTGAGATTATAAACAGAATTGAGTAATATGGCAGTTTCTGTAGAGACTTCAATCAAGTTACGCATGAGTTAGCCCAACATGCTCGCAGGACAGAAAGGTCTCAGCTATGGAAGGGTGTTACTCCTTTTATTTCTTTGTTATTTCAATCAGATGTATTATAGTGTTTAGTCTTTTGGTTCTGCTTCTGCAGATCCTTGTATGACTGTAACTCTCTTTCTGGTTTAATGAAAATCAAATCCACTTTCAAAAAAAAAAAAGTTTCTGTAATTCTGTTTAGAACAAGGTAGTTTTTTTGTTGCTTGTGGGGTATGATACTGTGCTAAGAGTCGGTGTAGCCAACAATTGTTGTAAATTTCAGGGTGGCTAAGCCTTGAAATGTTGAGCTGGGTGTTTGTTTCTTATTAGCTGCAACCAGCTGTGTAGTTATTGAACTACTTGTAAATTGTTAATTGAGGAATGAAACTGTTTAATATTCATTTAAAAAACTTTTTTTTTTTAAGCAACGATTGAATCTAATACTCTAGTGCATTGGATCATTACGATAATAACATGTATCTGCTTTTTAGCCGTGTGCAGCCATTGTAAGAGGTCCTGTGTACTTGAGGCATTGAACCCAAACCAAGCCCTAAATAAAATAAAAAAGTAATAGAAAATAAAGGAATGGTGGGAAAAAAAAAAAAAAAAAAAAAAAAAAAAGAGCATATTTTTCTATTTTTCCTTCCATGTGTTTTGTTTGCAAGGGTGGAAGAGAATGGAAAATACACATTATGTGAGACGCTGAGTCCCACTCACTCTTCTCTTATTTGAGAGGAACTAAGATGGTGGGTCAGGGAGGAAAACTGCTCATCACTTTTCCTTTCCTCCACCCTAATTCCCTCCAACCAAACAACAAAATTGTTGTCCTTTTCTTCCCTCTTCCCTCAAACATAATGACAAACACATCAAACCAAAAAGGAAGAAGCACAAGAACAAGAGCAAGAGCAAGAAGGATTAGCATTTCTTTTAAGTTAAGTTTTCTTCTTAGCTACACACCAGTGTTATGGTTGTATCATTACTACATTTATCATTTTCCTTTTTTTTTTTTCTTTATGTTTCCAGCAGACATATTCTAGATTCATATTCCCCAAGCCACAAAAAAACACAATTCTTTTGCAGGTTAGTTCAATAATAGCAACTTTACCGATGGTCCCTGTTTTTTTCAACAAGTCCATGTAGAATATTATCCATTTAGATTTTAGATATATCGTTGACAAAAAACGAAACTTCATTAGAGTCAAACAGAAGAAGAACTTCCTGACCGTAATGTGTCAAAAAAGTGAGAAAGACAGGACAGCTAGTTTCTTTTCCATTCCCAAGAATTTTTTCATCTGTTTTTTTTTTTTTTAGGGTTGTGTTAAGCACACTTTTTTTTGGAAAAAATTTATCTTTCTTTTTCAATTTATGTTACTTTTTCAGTTTACAAGTACTATTTTAAGATATTTTTTACTTTTTTTGACAAATATTTTTTGTTTTTTTCTGCCCTTAACCAGCACCAAGCGGTGCTGGTTAACATTCTCCTTTTTTTTTTTTTTTATTACTTCTCCCTATTTAACAGCTTGTATTGTATTTGTAGCTGTGTCTTTTGCTGCAATGTACCCAACAAACTGGTACATATCTTTAAACTATGTTACCTAATCAAAATTTCTATAAATTTTAAAAGGGCAAAACTACATTTCTTAGATATTTTAACTAAGTACCTCAATTAAATTTAAAAATAAGTACACAATGTAATGCAGTTTCAATATATATATTTATAAATAGAAAAGAACCTTGTGTGAGAGTATGAGGTTTTGCGATGTAATACATTATTTGATAATTCTTTCATTTAGTCTTCCTCCTCATCTCCTCTTTTTTAGAAGATTCAACATCATCCTTTAATTAGCACCATGTGTCACTCTTCTTTGAAAGGTAAATAGGTACTATTCTTCGTTTAACCTTCCACCTAAGGAAATTTTTTTATAATTTGATTCATTTTACCTTTTATAATTTGATTCATTTAACCTTCCACTTAAGCAATGGTTTTAGTGAATCAATAAGTTTTTAATATTTATTTATGTTCAATAATAAATTATTTATTTTCATAATATTTAAATTTTAATAACATTTTTAGGCCACCACTTAGCAAAGAATGTAAAATAAGTAGCAAAAAATTCCAAAATATTTTCCACCATAAATGGCTTACCAACTTGTAAATGCCAAGTAAGTAAAATAAGACATTGGGTGATAAATCTTCAAAATCAAAAGTTTCTATGTTATCCCAAATTCCCAACTAATCATTTTATTCCACACATTTATTCAAAACTATGAGAGTCTAAGGTTAGATATGTGGCACATTTCTTGAGAACGAAAGAATATCTTTATTTAACCTTCCACCTAAGCAAATATAATACTACTTAATGAGTTTCACAAAAACTTTTTTTTTTAATCTATTATACATGAACTAAAAAGAGATTTTTATATGACCTTATAATATACCCAGGCATTCAGCAAGACATCTACTTGTTGATCTCATCTCTTTTCAATGATATGTTATATAATAAATGAGTTTTACTAATGTGTGCCCTTAGGGCATATATTAGTAAACCATTTTAGAAAATATTTTATAGAAAAATGAAAAAATGATTAACTGTTTTGACAGCTTTTTCAATTCTCCATAAAAACTTTCGCAAAATGGATGGTTAATAAATGCCCTAAGGATATACATTAATCGGACCCTAAAATTTTAAAACATAATACTACCTACTGATCAAGTTATACATAAACTTTTTTTTCAATGACTATTATACATGAACTATAAAGAAATTTTCATATGAATTGATAATATACTCATGTATTGAGAAGACATCTGTGTATTGATTTTAATTGAAGAACGTAATATACACCATTAAGAAACCATAACTAAAATTTACACATTTAATAACAATATATCATGTAATTAAAAAAAAATTGCATTTTTATCCAAAGAGTATGATTACTTTATTAGAATTATTCTTCAATTGGGGACTGCTTGAAAAAACAAATCTTGGTAAACCTTTACAAGCGTGGATCAAACAACTATCCTCCAAGCTATAATCTCTATTATCTAAGGTATCAAAAACTCTTCATAAAATTCTGTAAAGTTCACTTTTTTATTATCAGTAACACTGGTATAAAAGGTAACAAAGCATCACAACAATAAACAGAGCTTTTTTAGAACTCATGCTACTTCTGAAAATCAGAGATCTTTTCCATCCTCAATTTCGAAAGCTGAAACTGGCAATGTCCTGGACAGCCCTGTAAGACTCTTGATAGTAATTTTATCAGTTGGAGGATCATCCACAAAGATTTCATTGAGTGTAACCCAAATCAAAAGCTCCTTGGCCTTGACCCCACTAAGCCTCTTGATTTTTTTGTGCTCAATATAAGCTGAGACTTCAGTGGCATAAGAAACAAGCTTGCCAATCTTTTCAAACTTGTGGGTTATGCTCCTTTTCTGCCTTAGCCACACAAAGCCAGTTTCTTTCACATACCCACATTCCTCAATGTCTTGCAGAGGCAATAAGCCATTGGGCAAGCCCATTTCTGTGAGCAAAAACTTTGACTTCTCTTGACAGAACTGATGTCCTTGGTAGTACTCGGCCTTGGCCTTGATTTCCTCTGTAACCAGAGACATTTTTGTGTTCTCTGTTTGTTCAAAGTGAATAAGTGATCGTGTTTGTGAATAACGTAGAATGGTTTGAGGAAGAGGTAGGGTTGATAATTGATAAATACTGTAGTCTGTGTAGTGGGGAAGCTGTACTTTGGCCCTTCCTTTTTCTTTTTTTTCTTTTTTCAAAATTCCCATCATGCTATTGTGGTTAACCGACATAAATATTGATGGGTTTGGTAACTTTAGTTAAGACACATTTAATATTCTTATATAAATTTTTTTTTTTTTAAATAGAAAATAAATTGTGTATAAATATTGAAAACAAGTACATACAATGATAATAAATGTGTGTTAATAATTTAACGAAAACTGAATTCCTCTAAATTTTTAGGTGTGTATTACAATTTACTAACAATACCTAATACTATTACTATGCATTATTTTTACTTATAAACTTTTTTTTTGGGGAGAATCATATTAATTAAAGTTTAAAAATGGAAAAAATGAAAATCAAATACATATACCACAATTGGTGAGTATAAAATGGAATATAGAAAGTGGGATTATAATCATTGTCATTTATCCGATTCCAAATTTATGTGTGCAAATCAATAAATTACTAAAAAAAAAAAATTCAGTTTTTGAATATCTATCATTCGTTAATATGTGGCTTTACAATACTTATTAAAAAAATCCAATATTGATTATATCTATAATTATCATTCATTTATCCAAATCCAAATTGAAGGGTATTTAGGTTTGAGTAGCTACGCATTTTTCTTTTGTGTGTGTATCATTTTAAGCAACTGTCTCTAGCTGAAGAAAATGGACAACATCATGAAGATTAGGGTGAAAAAAAATAAGGACTGAAGTCGTCTATATTTCCTAAGTAACTTCATCCTAAAATACTAAGAATTGTATTCATCCATTTTAAAATGACTAGATTGGGTTATATTACATCATCAAAATTTTAAATTGATATCAAGTTGGTAAGTATTAGAATTTTCTCTATTTGAAAATGAATTATTTTATAGTTCAAGTTATAAATTATAAATTTAAAGGTGTATTTATTACCACACTGTCAAAACTAACAAATAAAATTGTAATCGTGAAATGAAAAGTTTGTGATAATCAATTTTTTTTTCTATTTATATATATATTTTTTTTTTTTTTTGAGAATCAATTTATATATATATATATAAATATGTGTGTGTGTATAGTCAATTTTTGTTCAAATGTTGATAGCTTTATAAAAACTAATCTACACATTTCAAAAAAATTTCCTAAAAAAAAAATAAAACAAAACAAAACAAAAAGAGAGGCAACATGATAATTTAGGTGAACCATAACAGGGCAGTTTGACTCTGTATGGTGCTTGTGTTTATGATACGGTTGAACAATTACGGCAGAATTTTAATAATAAAAAATTGTACACTGATAGTTTAAATTTCTTTAAATTTATATTTCCCAAATTTTGTAAGTTTGTAACTAAAGTACCATTTCATTAACAAAAATAATGTAATCTCTTTTATGAACAATTAAATACAATGGTGTAATTCATACAATTATATAATTGATTTTAATTTGCGAACCAATATATACCATTAAGAAATTTTACACATTTAAAAATATGTAATTAAAAAATTGCATTTTTATTCAAAGAGTTTGATTGATTGATTAGCATTATTCTTTAATTGGGGACTAGTTGAAAAAAGCAAATCTTGGTAACCCTTTACCAAGCATAGATCTCAAGCTACAATCTTTAACAGCTATGATATCAAACAATGAAACTCCTCATAAAATTCTGAAAAGTTCACATTTTTATTATCAGTAACACTAGTAAAAGACTTCCAAAAAAAAAAAGCATCACAACATTATCGAAGATTGAAATTTAAGAACCTAAGAACAAAGTCTTTTTAGAACTCAAGCTTCTCCTGAAAATCAGATTTCTTTGACAGCTTCCTTTTCCTTGACTTCCTCCTCAACTTCAAAAGCTGAAACTGGGAATGTCCTGAACAGCCCAGTAGGAGTCTTGAAAGTAATCTTTCCAGTTGGAGGATCATCCACAAAGATTTCATTGAGTGTAATCCAAACCAAAAGCTCCTTGGTCTTAACCCCACTTAGCTTCTTGATTTTTTTGGGCTCAACATAGGCTGTGACTTCAGTGCCATAAGAAACAAGCTTGCCAATCTTTTCAAACTTGTGGGTTGTGCTCTTTTTCTGCTTTAGCCACACAAAGCCAGTTTCCTTCACATACCCACATTCCTCAATGTCTTGCAAAGGCAATAAGCCATTAGGCAAGCCCATTTCTGTGAGCAAAAACTTCGATTTCTCCTGACAGAGCTTATCTCCTTGGTAGTACTCAGCCTTGGCCTTGATTTCCTCTGTGATCAGAGACATTTTTTCTTGGTTTTCCTCAAACTTCTTCTGGGTTGTATTCTTTGTTTATTCTTGAGTGACTGTGTTTGTGAATGATGTAGATTGAATTGAGATTGAGGTGGGGTTGATAATAGATATATAGTGGTGAAGCTGTACCTTTGCCCTTGGTGTTTTCACAAAATTCCCATCATGCCATTACCGACATAATCATGGCAATTTGGACAAGAACTGCTTTTGTAATTATTATATTTATTACCATACAGGTGAAAATTGATTTATGCCATTAAGTTTTTTCCAGCACTAGACCAAGATCATGAATTTATGATCATCATCAAGATTGAATGTTCCTTGGGTTTGTTTAGCTACACACTTTTGGTGTGAATGTTTTTTTTTTTTTTTTTTTGGAATGCTCCTTGGGTTTGTTTAGCTACACACTTTTGGTGTGACAGCTTTTTTTTTTTTTTTTTTTTATATATATCAAGAAAAAAAAATTGATGTTTTTAGACATTTTTTAATACACTTTTTTTAAAAAGATTTTAATACCATTTTTATAAGAAATAAAAAAAAAACAGTTAAAGATTTTTTTTTCTTTAAAAATTCAATGTCCATCCATTAACATTTCTAAAAAGATAGAAGAAAAAAAAAAAAAAACCAAAACCAAACAGAGTGAGAGGCAACATTATAATTTAGGTGAACAGTGAACTATAGGGGGCAGTTTGACTGAGTATGGGCTTGTGTTTATGAGACGGTTGAACAATTATGGCAGAATTAAAGGGGGAAGCGGTGGTGATGAGGCAGTAGCCAATGAGAGAACTCCACATGCAATATAGTTGGGTACCCTAATCTATTTATTAGGGTTGACAAGCATCCACTAACAAACACCCACCTAGATTTATCAAAAGAAAAACAAACACCCACCTAAATAACTCTTTGGTTTTTTATTTGTTTGTCAAAACATTTTTGACAAGTTTTTTTTGGAATTAACAGGCATGATATTAACAACAAAGAAAAGCTACACCCTCCCGTGAAAGTTACTATGGCTTTTGAGTGAAGTTGTGGTGTACCTTTGTGTTAGAAACTTTTTCCCTCTCCCTTGTGTGTGTGTGTGTTTGTTTCTCAAAAAACAAGAATGGGCAGTTGTCCCGCATTGCTTAAGAGAGTGTGTTGTGTGTAGTATAACTTGTCTCACCCTCCTTTAAAAATTACCATGGCTTTTAAGTGGAGTTGTGGTGTGCCTTTGTGTTAGAACTTATTTTCCTCTCCCTTGTGTGTGTGTTTGTTTCTTAAAAAAAAAAAAAAAAAGCTACAAAGCCTATAACAGTACAAACCATTGATATCAGATACAAGTTGAGTATGAGTACGTAGAACCTGCATTCCATTATGCTTCTACTTCTTTATTATTATTATTTTTCTTTTTCATATTAAAACATGTTAGCGAAATCTTAGTGTGGAGTTTAGTGGTGAAGCACATCATTCACTTCACATTTAGCACTTGAGTTCGAATAATGTCTGATATCAGGATGGCTAGATCGTGCACGAGTAGGATTTATCTTACTAATTAGAATTATAAAGAGTCTTACTCTTATGATTTCACCTTTTTTTTTCTAAGAAAAAAAAAAGTGTGAAGCAATCATGATATATTAATATTACATATCATAGCAAAAATATATATAATATATGACACTCACTTCATAAAATGTGTATATCCTACTTTTAAAAAAGTAAATGTGCTGTGAGAGGTAAAAATATATATATAATTTCAATATTGGTAGGGTATTCCTTTTTTTTTTCTTTTAATGTCCTACTCATTGTACAGGAATCTTCCTTACGTTAGTCTTGATTTCTAAGCTCAAGTTTGCAATATACAGCTTCAGCTTTGAGGAGAAAGTACTTAGAGCATTCGCATTTTGAATTGCAAATGCTATATGTAAGAGAATTTTAGCATTAATGCACCAAACAAGCCCAGCATTAGGACTTGCAAATACCAACTATTGCAAAAAAAAATTGCAATAGTGCTACAGTGCAATTCTACCTTTAGACACTATTCTAAAAAAAAAAACTAATATTTTATTCACTTTACCAATTCATCTCTCTCTCACCGGGTTTTGGGTTTTTGTTTTTATTTGGGTTTTAGGATATATTATTTTATTATGTAGAAATATTATTTTAATATGTTGTATTGTAAAATAAAAGTTGGGATGCTGAGAGTATTGTAAAATGGTATGGTATAATTGATAAAGTAATTTTTTAGAATAGTAAAATAGGATGAGATAAAATTTTGGGATGTGAATGCTTTTGCCATTCCATCAAAGTTTGACAATTGAAAAAGAATTCTTGGTTCCAACTTGAAAAATAATTAATTGCGGGACCAACTTGAAAGTGAATCTTTAAGGCACACGTTTGGCATCTAACAACTAACATATAAAATGCTTAAGATGGTTCTTAAACTGTCTTATTCGACCAAAGAAAAAAAAAAGTAATTTAACTATCAAGAAAGTACTTATTTGAATTTTGCACTTTTTACCTAACTGAAGGATACACCTATGAACTTCTATAGTTCTATTGGTCAGCTTATTGTGATAATCCATTTTCATTTAGTAAATATTATGTTGATAATTATATACTTATAGATACAAGAATTTTTTTATAAAAAAAAAATGTTAAATTATAAAATACACCACTAAAGTTTGAGGTTGTTTGAATTTTACATTATAAAGTATCAAAATTTGAATTTTACCTCCTGAAGTTCTATTCTGCTTGCATCAGCAGTCCCTTCATCCATATTTTCGATTAAGTGCCACATAAACTTGCCACTCTTGTTTAGTTTGTCCAGTAAAACAATGTGACATCATTTTTATTATGCAATGTCATTTTTAATTATTTAAATTTTAACCTTTTTTTTAGTATTTAAAAATTATGTGACATCATTTTATTAGACAAACTAAACACATGTGGCAAGTTTAGAGCATCCACATCAGTTCTTCTAAATTTTCTGTCTATATTATACGAAAAAACCTACTCTTTCTATTTTACACTATCACTTTTACAAAACACCCACATCAGTTTATCTATTTTACAAGATATTTCAATAAAATATTCGCTCTTCTCAATTTTTTTTATTATTTCTCTCAACTACCTCTCTTTACATACGCGCCCTCTCTCTCTTTCTACCCATTTTTCTGATTTGTTGCTCTCTCTCTACACCCATCTCTCTGGCCACCGCTGTTGGAATTATACTTAAAAAGTAATAATTCAAGAGAAACACATAT
>JARYZH020002325.1:0-16674 GCA_030021035.2 Notholithocarpus densiflorus | reverse complement strand
CACTTCTTTATAGATGACCATATATCATCTTCTTGTGGAGATGTACATCTGAGCTAAGCCATCTTAGTTGTTTGCTTCTTTTCATTGAGACTCCTGAATTAAAAATGAAATGGATTCTACGGGAGAGTACTTCCAGTTGTTTAAGGCTATAAGGTAGGTTCTCATTTCATGACAATATAAGTTTGTGGTTGCTGCTAGAAACTATGTTTTAGGCTGCTTGGAATACTAATGTTATAATCCAAGGATTGAATCGTAGGGCCATGAAATTTACTATGTTTGTAGTCTTGATAAAATGATATTATTAGTCATATCTACTTTCCCAATCATTATTTTCAAATCAAATATATAAGCAAGATGACATGGCAATCCAGACTTTAAGATGGAAAATACTAAAACCACGAACTATTTTATAAAACTACTAGTCGCTAACCCTCGCAATGCACGAAACAGTTGAAATATTTTTTAAAAATTTCAATTTGCTTAAAGTTATGATCACTTGACCATAAAAGAAATTACAATTTAATAGGAATATAAAATACTAACACCAATATTGATAAGTCCAGCACCAATAATGTAAGGCTATGTCTATTTTCAATGACAGCATGCAACATTACATATTAGAACAAAAGGCTAATTAAAACAAACATTACAACCCATCCTTATGTGCTTTTGTTTCTTAAGCATAATTAGAATATATATAATTGCCCATTGTGTGATTCCGTTCCTTCTGGTTAGCACAAGCTGGCTACTCCCTTAAACAAATATAAATCCATCTTACAATTATCTGTGCATAAGACAAATCTCTATATATACAAATCAAAAAGTGATGCTCTTCTCAGCTATATCAAAAAATTGTTCATCACAAGTTCAAGTATTCAATTTTAGGATTTAATGGAACTCATTGCAACATAATATAGGCCGAATCCTATTTCTTCGTTGCCATAGTACCCATGATAGCATGGTAGTGAGTTTGCATGTTTTTTGGTCCCTATCCCAAGCCAAATCCATGAGTTCAATGAAAGAAGAAGGCTGGCCGTTGAACACACATTCCATCACGTCATGCTGCTAGACCAACTAAATTTTGGAACAGCCACAGACAGCAGGAAGAGCATCTTCCACCTCGACCCCACAGAGTCAACTACAACTACAACCTTCCACTTGAAAAAAGTTGAGCAAGTTGACTACGATCTATCAAAGCCCTCAAAACAATTTGGGAGAAAGTTACCACTACCATGGTTGGGATTTCAAGCAGTGTTATTTGTTAAGTTTCAATTTTAAGTGGGAATTTTCAATTTTGAGTGAGACTTTTTGTCAAATACATGGTGTACATTTTCTAAATGGGAATGAAAAGAATGTTTTACTGCATGAATACACCCAAAAAATGCACCTAAACTAAGCACACTACAATTGAACATTGACAAAAGGGAAGAAAAAACTTCAAAATGATCCGTATCGAAATTTAAGAAAGCAATCTCTTGTACCTTTTCCCTTTATAGTAGCAACCTCAAAGAAATCAGGAAAGTAGCCACATATTTTGTATTTGATTGTAACCCATGACATAAACAAAAGAGATTTTACGTAACAATGGTCATAAATTTAGATTATGACAGTAGCTACATTCTTTACAACTTCGATATTTCACAACAATTAAATATTTTTGTGATTGGAGCAACATCATTGTCACATATAGATATATTGATAACATTATTTTTATTATGTATCGATCACAACAGGGTATATCAATAGTTAAAAAAGATGTTATGTCTCTATCGAGAATCATCTAGAATGTTACTGTTATACATACACAAACTGCTCTTCAACAATCCCTTTGCTAAAGTTTAAAGGATCAAATCTTGGCAAAGTAGAAAGCAAAAGTTACATCTTTTGCTGGAGAGAAAGACAGAAAGGAGAAGATTCTAGGAAGGATGGTAACTTGGAAAATTAGTGCCAAATACTGATGCTACAGTCAAATATTATAAAGATTAGTCATAAAAGAACACAACTCTTGCGACATCAAAAGACAAATAGTTTCTATTTGGGGGAGCTATGCCTATGATCTTAATGATTAGGAAATTAAAACTATTCAATGACACCAAATCCATACTATATATAATCCTTTTCTACTTGGGTTGTGAGGAAAATTCACACTACCATTCAATTAAACATCTTCAGAAAACAATGGTGAAAAAAAAGGGGCAAGCTTTTTCATCATATATAGAAAATTTAATAAAACAATTAGTCAACAACAACATAAATCTATAATATAAAGAGCTAGAATTTCCCAATTCAATATAATTGAAGAAGGAAAACCTTGGATTTGAAGTGCGACCACTAGTCAGCCTTGCAGGCCGTCAAGAATTTTGGCTTCTTCATCATTGTACTAGGTTCCTTTCCTTGGTTTGTCAGATGGAGAGTAAGGTGAGCTTTGAGGGGTAAAATTTTGGATCAGCTCTTCATCATTGTATCCGATCTGCTCTTCCTTCTTTCTCATCCTAAGTTTTGGATTTTGATTTTGGGGGAAGGAGAGGGTTTTGATTTTTGGAGAGAAAGAGGGTTCCTGAGGAGAGAGAGGAATGGTCGTATATGTTGCCCGTGGTTTTGGCCGTGGTTTTAATCAAAATTTAGGTTTTTGTATTATCGGGTTTTAGAAAAAAAAAAAAATCAAAATTTTTGTTTTTTTTTTAAAATAATACAGACGTGGAAAATTGTGAGAGCTTCAAAGACTTTGGTTTTATATATATACTAGTCGCTAACTCGTGTGATGCACATGAAAACTATTGAAAATAAGATTTTAAAAAGAAAATTTTATTAATTTTAGTTTATATTGAAATTTATTTATGGTAGTTTAAAATAATATTTCAAATCTTCATTTCATTTTATTTTAGTTGGAATAACTTATATAATTAAATGAAATGCTTATAAATAAGAGATGACATTAATAATACATTAGTGATTATTCAAGATATCATTCAAATATGACAATTTTTTTGTTTTAAAAAAAGAACAATATTAATACATTGAAACACAAAATACTATATTGTCCAATAGATATTACAACTTTAAAACTAAAACATGAGTAGTGAGGTCTCAAAAAGAAACATTAGTAGTGATTTTTAATGGACTGGGGTAATAGTACAACTTTCAGTAGAAAAAAATCTGATTTAAATTTTTATTTTATTTTATTTCCATTGAGCATGTACATCACTGTTCAGTAGAGTCTTAATACATGGGGGATGCTCCTCCATCCAATACATCATTGTCTAGCAAACCCAGTTCTTTGCTTCACATTCTATCTTCTCTGCTGGTCCGTTTGTTCAAGGAAAGCCATAAGAGAGAAATATATTCCTAATAAAAGAACCAAGCAGTCTAACATCATTAAGGAAGGATGTGGCCAATGCTCAAATTGGTAGGTCCAGCTAACTTACTTCATCTACTGGACTTTTAAATTCACACTCTACCTCTACTGCTTGAAGCCCCAAATCCACACCAAACTGCTAGCTCATCGTAATCTTAAAGCCTGCACTTCAATTTGATCATTTCCTTCTACTATTCTTGCACATAAAGCTTCTATACATTGACTTCCACTATCATTGTACCTTTAAGCCACACCATCTATTGTTCTGCAATTTCTTGATGGCAAAATTTACCTTGTAACATGAACCTATCAACAGGCTATCTACACTGATTATTTCTCTAAGCTTCCATATATTCCATAGCAAGTGTATAGGTTGTTTGCACCAACTCCACTACTAACTTCAGAGTTTCATCCACATGCCTTTGGTTCTGATTTTACCATAATAGCCAACCTCCACCTCCATCACATTCCCATTTTGTTTTCCCCAACTTATCAGTTCAAAATAAGACAGAATAAATCTGTACCATAACAAAATATTATGAACATATATAAGGCAAACAACCGTAAGTACTAAACAAACAATTTTTTCTCCCAAGTGAACCACAAACTATGAAACTCAAACATTCAAAAGAGGCAATCATGGAGAGAACCCATTATGCATTAAGCAAAAAAGTATAAGGTATTAATCTTATAGATGAAAGGTAGGCTTGTTACTGGTCACCTCAGTTAGAAAATAGAAAATTGGATTGGTTAAAACAATACATCAAATACTGGGGATATAAAGATACAAAATTTGGTAATATGTATATGATACCATTGAAAGATCACTATCACAGAGGGAAGGCTTCAAGGCAAATGCTACAAATATCATTGTAGGCTTCCTGAATTCCACCCATCACAAAAGCCACAGCTTACATCAAATTGGCCTTTGAAATCTTGATCTCCTTCATCCCTGGAACCTAGAAAATAAAATTTCTGGACTAATTGAAAATTTGTAAATATTCCCAACTATCATCTAACAATGAAATTATTATATCTTTTCAAGAACAAAAAGGAAAACAAAGACCAAACGTTCTATGTAGCAGATTTGAAACCTATCACCAAGAAAAAGAATTAAACCTATTGGAAATTCATTAATTGGTATCAATGCAAGTAATTGATACGCTAAAAGGCTCATATTATATAACTTATATTTTAGCCTTTTGTAATTTCTTGTAGCTGAATTCTTTTAAACAGAGAACAAAAGGCATATCACAAATGAATCTGAGAAAAAACACCTGAGCATTCCAAACTTGTTCAAGAAATACCACAAATGAATTGGCAAAGAAGAATCAGAGAACAAACACTTGAGCATTCTATCAAACACATGTTCAGCAATCTCAAACAACTAAACTAACCAACCCTAACCTTCAAAAAAAATTCCCACTGAATCCAAAATAGCAGCAGCCCCAACATAATAACAAAACCCAGAGATTATAATAATTTATAAAAAGGGAAAACCAATGTAAATGAAGACGACAATAACACTATATATCAAACCAAAACAAACCCAGAATTGAAATCAAATAGAAGAATCCCAGGAAACCAAAAATCCAATAAAAATTGCATAACCAAAAAAAGGGAAAAAGAAAATCCAAACCAATGTAAAATGAAGATGAGAAAAACACTATATATCAACTAAAACAAACCCAGAATTGAAACCAAATAGAAAAATCCCAAGAAACCAAAAATCCAATAAAAATTGCATACAAAAAAAAGGGAAAAAAAAATCTAATAACAGAAATTTCATGATTCTTCTTTGCCATAGCTTTGACAACAAAGGAAGAAGAAGAAAACGTGGAAATCTGCAAAGAAAAAAAAACAAAAACAAAAAAAACTTAAATCCAAAGCAACCCACAGCCACAAACCAACAAAATTCCATGAACAATTGAAGCGGATAGAAAGAGAGAGCAATATATAGAAATTAAGGAGAGTCAAAAACATGTTTTAATTACCTCAAAATAATTTGCCAACATAGAATTTAAAAAATCAAACCTACTTCTCAATATCCCTTAAACTTTCAAATTGATAATCTCAGAGACCATTGTGATTCAATTAATCTCCTTTCTACTATATAAACCTAAAAATACCCAACAACAGTATTGGCAAAAGAACTGAATAAAAAATCAAAATATTACTTATGCAACAACAGTAATTCAGTCAAGGAATCAACAAAAAGAAGTAAAGCCAATGAACATTAAAAAACAAATGTTTCGAAAGAGAAAGAGAGAGGGAAAGATTAGATACATGATATTAAGAGCATCTCACCTGCGTAACTGGGCCTGCGACATTGGAGATTTTGTGATGGCTATGATGGGTAACGGCTCAGTCATGGGTGGGAGAGATGGCTATAGTGGACTATCAGGGATACAGAGAGAACGGCTTATAGAGAGGCAGAGAGAACGGTTGGTTTTAGACTTTTAGGGTTTTTTGTTTGAGAGATAGTTGGGTTTTAAAAAGAATCGGGTTTGTAATTTGTATTTGGTGGAAAAAAAAAAAGATTACATTCATAACAGAACTTCCAAAAAAAAAGATTTATTATTATTTATATAAGTATTACTGACGTGGAAAATTGTGGGAGCTTCAAAAGCTTCGGTTTTATATATATATTTATATATATATATATATATATAAACTAGTTGCTAATCCGTGCGATGCACGGGATAGTTTTTAAAAAACATATACATTTACTTTGCTTAGAGAAATAATCACTTGAAACAAATAAGACTTCACCTTTACTTACTATGGCTCAAAACATACTATGTAAGTATAATTTTATTTGAAATGTAATCAAACATTAAAGGAAACTAAACAATTGTATATCAATTATTGCAAAATATCTAGATGAACAAAAAATATATAATAAATGAATGCTTAGGCAAATATTCCATTTAATATTTTTTGTTTATTCATCTTTTGACTTATTCAAAAAATATTCTCCATATACTTTGTAATCTAGAAGAGTAGATGATATTCATATTCTACATGAGCACAATATAAAGGAAGAAACTCATAACAAACTTTAGGGATAATAATTTAATGAATTTAACTATTTTTAGAGATAATTTTATAACTAAATTCATACAAATAAGTTCTAAACACTCCCTCTCTCACAAACTTTAAAAACTACTATTCAAGCATAAATAAATAAAGATACAACTACCAAAATAGCTTTCACAGGAATATTTCAAAATTCCCAAGGTCTTTATACACAAAGGCAAAACAAATCTCCAATGTACAACTCCTAATCTCCACTTGAAAATATTATCCGCAAAATAAGAGAATTCATACCTAAAAAATAATTCATTTAGAAGGAAATAAAAGGAATCAATATATATTTTCTCCTGTTAATGGAGGCTTGCAATTAGTATGTACTTCCCTCCCTTTACCACCCGTCTGAAACAATGGGAAGAATACTTCACATAAATCCATGAACTGCTTATACTCGAGAGATAAAGCAATTATGAAAGATACTATTTATTTCAACACAATAAAAAAAGAAAAAAAAAGAATAATCATAATGATTTGAAAAGCAAGCAAAATGGATGGCTTAGGGATGATGATCCAATATGTTTTGATAATATTGAACATCAATGCAAGAACCTATACGTGACTTTCATTAAACATTACATTTATCATGAATTCTATCCAATACATGCTAGAAACTTTTAATTCAAACACTTTTCACAACTAAAGAAAATCAAATATGACTACAAACGATGTGAAAAAAAATTTAAAACTTTATTAGCAAAATATATTAAAAAACAAACATAGACCAAATACAATAGAAATTGATAAGGAACTTCGTTAGCACAACTTTCCAATCAAAGCATAGAAGCGTACAAAAATAAAGAAAATGCTAAATGTACTACTAATTATATATGTTATATATGTTTCACATTTATGTAAAAACAGGCCTAATAGATGTGTCTAATGAGGGTAACATGAAAAGAAAATCCTTTGTCAGCTCGAATTTTATTTGCCTTAGTCAAATGAGTTCAATGTTGTTCTAGACAGAGAGACTTTCAAAGGATGTTACAAACCCCAAGAAATTGCATGTTGGAGATAGTGAATTTTTAAAAAAAAAAACAATGTAATGGTTAAAAAAGCCTATCAAACTAATGGTTAGATAGAGACAAATAGAAATGCATATCATTAGTTAATATAAAGACATAATACGTGGGTTCCAGTTAGCTCAACTGATAAAGTCTCTTATGGTTGTATAAGAGATCTGGGGTTCAATCCCCACCTACACCAAAAACTAATTAGTGTCTTAGTCTGATGATAAAGAACTATAAGCGGACGCCATAGATTGAAACTCTCTAAAAAAAAAAAACACAATACATAAGCTAAGACATAGGCAGCAAGAACATTAAAAAATCATATCAGATTAATATGAAATTGAAGTATTTTAAACATAATACACAAAGTTTGAGAAAATGATTTGGCAATTTTTCTGTTATTTTGAATCTTAAAACTTTCTCCTGTGTTAAAGCCAAAAACAATTCTAATTATAAGATATCACATTAAGGAATCATGAATGAAAAGAAAAGATACCAAGTGTCAAATTTGAAGATAACTACTATAAAAATAAAAAATAAAAAATAAAAACAAAAGAGTCAGCAGTGAAGTTGGATAGAGAGAATTAAACATCTTACACTTCTAAAGTGATCAAGCAGAGGAGACATCCAATTCATAATCATTTGTAGGCCCAAAATGTCCTAACTATAAATGAAGCAAGGTGAAGGTGATTGTTGCTACCATTTTGAAATAAAAAAGGTAATAATTTCAGTTGCTCAAGTCTTTGCAAACAATTAAATGTTATTGTTCACGAGAGAGGGCTGTAGATCATATTAGTTTTATGCAGATTTTAAAAGGGGAAGATGAAAGAAAAAAAATCACAAAAATTCAAAGAAAAGACAAAAGAAAAGAACCAATTTATCTTAATTAGATACAGATCCAACCACAATTCTTCCAGCATACAGTCTAAACGCATAAATATAGAGAATCAAGACATTTTGGAAGTAGTTTAACATAGAAACAACTTCGAAATACAAAATAATTTCAACTTAAAAGACATAATGCTATGATGTTACCTGTTTCATTTGGTCATAACTGGCTGGGTTAACAGCATTTACTGTATCATTTTGTGATACATTAGGGCCAACGCTAGTCCAATAATTTTCTTAACAGATTTGTGAAGGACATAATAGCTTAAACTCATGATTCTTGTATTTGAATTCAGTCAGCTGTTCAACTCAAAGCTTTGTTGATCTGGGTAAAAAGTGACTTAAGAGTAATTAATAATATGTACAATTCCCCTACTACATAGCTAATTTGTCTTTAACTTGCGCATGCTTAAATATCTAAAGCATTTAAAGAATGTAGATGTTGGTGGTACTGAACTCTTAACTTCCAAGGAATTGTTCACAAATGATGGACATATTATACCTGAGCACTTATTATCTCTAACTATTGCATAAATCATTATGAAATTTGTAATTCTCATGCCTATAGTGGTTTTTTTTTTAAGAGAACCATCTATAGCTCACAATATCAATGGAATAAGAATAACAAATTCTAAAAAAAATATAAATTATGCAGTAAACAAAGAAGGCACCGAATTACCAATCAAAGTAAGTACTGGCTTTGCAAAGCCCCAATTTATACTATCTTCCCTTTGCCCTGCTCTTCATCATTTATTGGCCAACAATCTCTTCTTTTTTTCTTTTTCTTTTTTTCTATATCAATTAACACATGTCAGAACAAAGAAAAAACAACAAAATTAAACTTTATGTGATATACCAGAACATTAATAGTGAAACTAAAACAAATCCAAATATTTTATTAATAGTGAAACCAAAACAAATCCAAATATTTAATTAGACTGTAAAAAGGGGAAACTCAATACAGATCAAACCAAAAAAAATCCATCTGAGTTTCTCATAAAAGACCTTAAAACACAACAAATTATACTCAAAATATGTCTTTACCTGCACATCACAGGGTCCAATTGTACCCTTATGGCCTGCAGAATCTTGATAAGTAATGCCTCCCTAAAATCCAAAAAACCCAATTTTAATTTCTTTACAATTAAACCTGATAATAATCAAGTAATTGAATAGCTTTGTGACAAAGTGTACTTGTAACATGTATGTGACAGAAAACCTGTAAAACAGAATTCATATCAGAAAATATTGAAATTATCATATACAATGAGTCAAGAATAATGAATGCACATAATATCAAAAACAACAATGAGTGCAGTACATCTGTGCGGATGATCTAGAAATCCACCAAGAGGAATCACTGCAATCCATATCAATCAAAGAAAATTGAAACTTGAAAAAGATCATAATGAAAATTTTCATACATTATAAATAGTCAAACATCAGAAGAATCCAAATTCTTCAAGTCAATCCTCAAAATCTAATACCCAGATGATAAAAACTCAAGAAAACAAAATAACCATGAATCAAAATGGACACAAACCAAACTTTAAGGAGTGAGGCCTCACTAAAACACCAACCAAACTTTAAGGAGTGAGAGGACTATGGTTGGAGAGGGAGTTGGGGCGAACTTGGAGGTAGAATGCTCGACATGTTTGGTGGAATCAGAAATTTCAAAGTGAATGGGAGCAAAAGAAATAGAGCAAGAAAAGAGTCGGTTTTTTTTTTCTTCTTCAAAGATATCGTGTCGCTCGCATGGTATTCATATAACTCTAACATCAAATTCTCCAAAAGAAACTTAGAATCTACCAAGATTTTTCTCTACAAATGTTTGGCTGCCCCAACTTTATCATGTGAAGAATTGGAACAGAAGAAAAACAAATGGGAAGAATTGGAGTTTGATTTTCAAATTAAACTCAGATTTAAGGGATTAAGATTTGAAATTATATATCAACAAATAACACACATTGCTTCTGTACTATTGTTTCAGAAAATAAATTTAACAATGGGGAGGAAAAAATGGAGTGAAACAGAACAAACAATATTGAGAATCACCTTCACCTTCGACTAACTTGAAAGCCCATCCTTTCAAGACTTGTAGTGTCCAATCTTCTAAATCTTGGTTGCTTCAATAGATTTTCTTTTGAAATAGAGCAATGTGAGTATTATCGACAACTATAATAAAACACATTGTAGACAATCCATTAAATGATGAAAACAACATCAAACAGTGATATAGATGTGTATATTACAAATTAACAATTGAAACTGAATTTAACTCCAACTATCGAACGAAATTTGGTTTATCAAATAGAGTAATAAACAAACTTTAATAAAATCAATCACCCCACTAAAAATATGGCGTAGTACTCTTAAATTTTACTGGTTTAAACAGATCATTGGTTTTTTTTTTTTTTTTTTTTTTGGTGTGGTATTCAAAAAATTAAAAAATTAAAAATTAAAATGAGACACACATGTTTAGCATTCTTGAACAACCATACTAACCAACCCAAACCTTCAAAACAGAAATAAAATCGCCACAAAATGCAAAATAGCAGCAGCCCCAACATAACATTCCGCAGTCTAGCATATAAAAAACCGAAAGATTATATTACCCATTGAACTTGTTTACTGTTTCTTAATGTACAAAACTAACTTACGTTTACAATGCCCATATAATAAATTATAGAAAGGGAAAACCAATGTAAGATAAATACAACAAAAAACACCATACATCAAACCAAAACAAACCCAGAATCAAAACCAAATTAAAGAATCCCAGGAAAATAAAAATCCAACAAAAATTGCATAAAAAAAAATTCAATACCAGAATTTTAATGATTCTTCTTTGCCATAACTCTGACAACAAAGGAAGAAGAAGACGTGGAAACTTTGCAAAAAAAAAAAATCAATTAAGAGGAAAGAGAAAGAGGAAAGGAAGCACACCACAAAGCAGCGATCGGGTTTTCTGAAGGACGGCTCAGTTGGCTGGGTCGGACTAATGGACGGGCTAGGAGGCGATCGCGGAAGCCACTTTGGCCTTCAACGGCGGCGATGTCGACAGCCCCAGTTTAGATTAAGCCCGCTTCTTTATTGTTATTAGATTCGTAGAAAGGCGAGAGATAAAGAAGAAGGAAGGGTTGTGCAAATTTGTGCACTTGTAATTATAGGGTTGTATCATACTGTGTCAGACTCAAATGTGGAAGACGGAGAAATTGTTTCAATTTTGTGCAGTTACAGAGAGAGGAAGAGAGAAGAAAAATATAAAGAAGAATTAAGAAAGAAAAAGTATTTATATTTTTGGGGAAAGGAATATTAAAAGGCCAAAAAGTTGTCTGTTTCTGTAGTTTAGTATATTTTTCTAGTTGTAAGTGTTATCTTTTATAACGAAATATAAACTAAAATTATTAGGAAAGGTGTGAAATATAAACTAAAATTATAAGAAAAGGTGGTGAATGATTGATAAGTAAAAAAAGTGATGTTAGTGGTGGTCTAGATGAAAACTAGTAAAAATTTGTCATATTAATAATTTGTAAAAATATTGTACAACAGTTTGTAGTCATAATATTACTCACTAGCGGCTCCACATTCAGTTTAAGATGGTCACAAGACCACTCTGACTTGAAAAAAAAATTATTATATATAAAATTTTAAAAATTTATAATTTTTTAATCCTTAAAATAAATATGTGACCACCCTAAATTTTTTTAGGCCCAACATAATTAAATTTTGGACAAAATTTGGTAACAAACTTGTTATAAACTAAGACTATAACTCTACTCAGTTTTGTTTTTTTTATTATACGTGAATTTTGACAAATTCACAAATAAATTACATTTTCTTTTTATATCGTTCATACATGCAAAATTTCAAAAATATCAAAGATTAATAGCTATGTCATCAATCAAATATTTAAATTTCGAGTTTTTGTAGTTTAAAATTATACATAAAAAGTTAATTTATGGATCAAAAGTAAATGACATACGATTGACATAAAATTTGACATGCGTTTTAAGAACATGCAATTCAACAAGTAGATTTACAAATATATGGCCATGTTAATTTATTTAATGAGAATTGTAGCTTTAGGGTGCAATTAAGTTTGTAGCCAAATTTTGTCCTTAAATTTTAGTCCCCTTAACAATATATTAGGTCCTTACAAACAAAAAGAAAAATCCCAAAAAAAAAAATTATCTAACTAAAATTTTGATAGAGATGTAACTTGCAACATTGGTAATATGACTATCATGCAAAAATTTCAAAATTAAAAAAAAAAAAAATTGTAGAAAGAAATTGTAAAACTTTATGTATTTGTGTGTGTGTGCATTTTTTTTTTTTATCAATATATGAAGTTCTCTTTTAATTAAATTTTATGTAATTTAAATTTATTAATGACCACCTTGAAAAATATTTCTGAAGCTGCCACCGGCATTACTCACTTAAAGATTGATTTTCTTTCAAATGAAAATTTGCTCTTGTCATGGTCAAGCATAATTATGCTTACCATATTTTAGAAAGAGATGTTGGAGTAGATTCTACCATCAGGTGGGCTTTCATTCTATTTATTGAATATGAGTTTGTTCGATAATTTAAGGTATTCTCTTCTTTCCTGAGTGTTCCAAGTAAATCCTCACGTAAGTGCAATATTATTTATTTGATCAAATTATTGGTCTTCCACAAGTAAATATTTTTGTGAGAAGATATATTATAATGAAAATTTTTCATTTTAAACCCTATAGTTTAAGGGTATAACAAATTAAACCCTGAGTTTTAAAAAAATAACAAAATAAATTCTTAACTTTTTTTTTTTTTTTTTTTGATAGGGAATACAGAGAAAATTTTTATTACTAAGACGAGGATAAGTACATAGCATCCTAAAATACAATGGATTCCAAGAAAGGTGGACATTCCTCTATCCAGGTTACAAAAGCATCAATTCCCTTAGCATGTTGTGCTAAAAAATGTGCTGCCATGTTTGCATTCCTTTTCACATGTTGTATCTGAGATTGTCCAAAGTCTTGGAGATATGAATCGTGCCTTGAATGACGTCCGTGATAGAGACCTGGGGAGTAGTGGTGCCACAGAGAGCGCCAAACACCACTTTTGAGTCTGTCTCAAAAACCACGTCCCTAATGCCCATGTCCCATGCAAAAGAGGCTACCACGTCCATTGCTTTAGCCTCTGCCTCCAATGGACCCAAAGGCAAACGCAGGTGTTGACTCAACGCAGCAATCACTAATCCCTCGTGATCACGAATGATAACACCAATACCAACAGTTTGAAGGTTCGAGAAAACTGCGGCATCCGTGTTGACTTTGTACCACATGAGGGATAGAGGAACCCAGCGGGCATCTGTTTGGTCCTTGAAGCATAGGCATGCAAGGTGGGCGAGTTGGAAATCTTCAAGTATGGAGCGAGCCTTGTAAATCATCTCTTGGCTGGTTTGTCTTGGGGACCCAAGCCGTGTCTTGTTGCGATTATACCACATGCACCAGGCAACGGTGATGATAAGTTCTATCAACTTCATTTCCATGCGCTGCACGAATAGAAGGTGCCAGAGAAAATCAACAAATTCACCGTGATGCACACCGTTTGTATCAAAAGCTATCCCTGTTGATATCCATACTTCACATGCCTTAATACAATCCCAGAACAGGTGTCCACTTGTTTCAGCAGTCAATCCGCAAGCCTCACACATGGCATTATCAAGGACTCCTCGGCAGTATAAATTATTCTTCGTGGGAAGAATGTCTCGGCATGCTCTCCAAGTAAAGGTCTTCAGTTTATTCGGTATAGCAAGGTTCCAGATTGTTCGCCAAAATTGTCTCTTCGCCCAGGCCACCTTGTAGGCACTATTCACCGTGAAGTTACCTTTAGGTGTATAGGCCCAAATAATGCAATCGTTGGCTCGTCTATGGCTTCTTGGCATGCTTAGGATGGTTCTAGCTTCATAAGGGAGAAAAACCTGTTTGATCAAGGTAGCATTCCATTCACTTGTGTCTTCATCAATAAGCTCAGAAACAGTGAACTCTAGAGGGAGTGTATTTGGCTGTGAGATAGGGCAGAAAGTATATGGTTTTGGGATCCATCTATCCTGCCAGATTCACACAATAGTGCCATTGGCCACCTGCCATCGGTGACCCGCATGGATGACATCGTGTTTTGCTGTCATGATGCTTTTCCATGCATAGGAGGGTTGCACGCCAAGCTCTGCATGGAGAAAATCACAGTTAGGAAAATAACTGGCTTTGAGAACATGATGTACTAGAGAATGAGTGTTGGTTTGTAAACGCCAGCCTTGCTTTGACAGAAGTGCCAAGTTGAAGGTTTTAAGATCTCGAAAGCCAAGTCCACCATCTTTTTTAGGCGTACACATTTTTTCCCAACTCAACCAAGCCATCTTTCGTCTGCCATTGGACTGTCCCCACCAGAAGTTACGGACCATGCTAGTTAACTCATCACATAGAGTATCCGGTAGTTTGAAGACACTCATGGTATAAGTAAGGATGGCTTAAGCCACTGCTTTAATGAAAATTTCCTTTCCTGCTTGGGAGAGCAGTTTCTCCTTCCACCCAGAGAGTTTATTGTCTAGCCTTTCTTTTAAGAGCATCAGCATCAAAGAATGCTATCCTATTCTATTTTAACATCTCAAAAAGTCACTTTATTGTTTATACCATACTATTTTACAATACCTCCCACATCAAAAAACTCTATTTTTATTAAAATATTATTTTTTAATCTTTCTTTATTATTTTTTTCTAATCGTAACTTTTGGTTTTCCTGGGCTTTTCCAAACCCATCACCACACACACACACACACAAACACAAACACAAACCATCAAACCTTAAACAGAGCCACACACACAAAATCCAAATATCCGCCAGCGATTCGTACTCATTGTGATTAACTGATTCCGGCGACATGTACAAAGGAGTTCCTCTAAAATCCCACCGGAACAAAAATCCCATATTAAAAATAAAAAAAAAATAAAAAAAAAAAAAAAAAAAAAAACAACGTCACAACAGAAACCCAGCAACACCGGACTCGCCAACAGAAACCCAACCTCACAACAGAAACCCAGAAACATTGACCTCGCCGTGACCCACTTCAGCCATACCACAACCCACTTCAGCCCACTCCGATCTCCGATCTCCATGACCCATGCCGTGACCCACTTCAGCCATACCCACAACCCACTTCAACCCACTCTGATTTCCAATCTCCGATCTCCGTGACCCACGCCGTGACCCACTTTAGCCATACCCACAACCCACTTCAGCCCACTCCAATCTCCGATCTCCGCGACCCATGCCGTGACCCGCGCCGTGACCCACTTCAGCCCACTCCGATCTCCGATCTCCGTGACCCACGCTGTTACCCACTCCGATCTCTGTGATCCACAACTCACCTCAGCCATACCCACCACTTCCTTTAAGCATCGGTCACAGCCAAAAAAAAAAAAAAAAACCACGAAACCCGCCGTATCGCAACCCACTAGAGAAAATGAACCACTATGAGATGTTGGGAGGTGGATGATGTTTGGGTCTGAAGAGAGGAGAGAGCAAATGAGAAAGAGAGAAGGAAGAGAGAGAAGAGAACAGAAATTATGGGATAGGAGAGAGAAATGTCAGGGAAAGTTGATTAAATTTTTTTTTTTTTTTTTACAATACTGCTACAGTACAATTCTAAAGATAGAATTGTATTGTAGCAGTATTGCAAAAAAATTTACAATACCTGTGTTTAACATTCCTTGATGCAGAACACTTTGAGCCATGAAATGCCAAAAAGGCCTTAGATATGGCATTAGCATTCTTCAATGCTAATGCTTTAAAGCACGAAAAGTGTTCTCTTGGACCTACCAATTAGAGAGGGCAGTCCCAAGTAAGTTTCGTGCTGTCAGATTACTTCCGCACCAAAACGGTGTTGGATGTATTCTCGCGTCTCCTGTGGAGTGTTATGGCTAAAGAATAAGGAGGTTTTCTTTCTATTGAGTTGTTGGCCAAAAGCACGTTCATATGTTTCCAAAATTTGTTCCAGGCGATTGCAATCATTATTTGTGGCTTGGCAGAAAATGATACCGTCATCTGCGAAAAAAAATGTGATATGCGGGGGCCTTGTGGATAGGCAGCCACACCATGTAGTTCACCTCTGCTTATGGCTTGATGGAGGAGGGCTGATAATCCTTCTGCACAAAACAAGAAAAGAAAAGGAGATATGGGGTCACCCTGCCTCAAGCCCCTTGTAGGAGTGATGTGGCCTCTAGGTTTCCCATTAATTCTGATTGAATATGTGACAGAAGTAACACAAAGCATCATAGTGTTCACCCATTT
>JARYZH020002324.1:0-16684 GCA_030021035.2 Notholithocarpus densiflorus | reverse complement strand
AGTTATTCCATAGTAGTCTTGATAGCAATGAGCTCACTTAAGTTGTATTGGAAATCTCCAAGGATACAATAATTCATTTGTTGCGTACAAGGTCAGGCTGATTATTTTTCCATTTACGCATCTCAATGTTCAATGATTATAATTCTAATAATTATATAAAAAAATTATAATATTTCGGATGGCTTAATCATGAGAAATGTTATAGTCCAAGGCGCAGGTTTGGCTGCATCAGTACTGGGTGACTATGTTGCTCATCCCTAAGCATGGGCTGATCTTTTATGACATTTGCACTACCACAAAGCTTCTAGGGCCTCGTATTGTGCAAACATGCATTATATCTTTTTTTAATTTTTTTAAATTTTGATTATTTTTTTTTCTTTTTGGATAAAAGAAAACCTCCACCATCTAAATTCCTTTCAGTTACTACTTCAATTGACACCGAAGTAGTGCGGAAACAAAAATAATAAGGTTAACTAGAAAATGTGATAAATGAAACAATTACCAGGTTTGTTATCAAGCATTGCAAGATAGCCACACTGCTAGTCAAACAGCTGGAAAACGGTAACATTTCTAGTTAAACAACACTAATTATTATTCCTCGTTACTTGGCATTTATACACATCTTATTAAATACCACAACAAAAAGTCATACTTTTACATTTATTTACCCGTACGCTGTCTCGTTGGTTCGTCAACTTCATTATCCTTCACAACATGGGCCACCACCTCATTCAACATGTTTGCACTCAAGGTTGCAATCCTTCTTGCGTGGTCACGCTCATCAATGGCAACTTCCAACTGATACCTCAACAAGGTGTTCCTAATGTCTCCACTTGGATAGTTGGTTCCTTCGCTTCGAGATGTGCTCAATGGACTTGAGGTGGACATGTTCTGACTTGCCCCCAATGCGGATGCACCACCTTGCACGTCCATACCATTACGATGCAAATACTCCATATATGCGGCTTCTGCTTCCCTTCGATCTTTATATGATTTGTGATTGGCGTTTGGGAACTTATGAACTTGCCTGCTCGCATCTAGCCAACTGTTGTATATGCCTGGAACACGACCGTTAAACACAACATAAGTATGTCCCATCCCGCTCTACAAACACGCAATGTTGGGAAGTCCTTGCACTAAAATGGTGATGCATCTTGCCAGCGGAGTACGCCTAGGTTTTTATAGAGAAAATGGGAAGAGAAACTCGATTTTTAATAAGTCGAGTTATTGAGTAACTTTATTCTTAAATTGTCGAGTTTCTGAACCACCATCACATCAACAGATTTCTGAAGATATAACTCGGCTACTTAGAAATCGAGTTTTTAATTTAACTCGATTTCATGGCTATCGAGTTATTATTGACTACCCGCATATCAGAGCCCATGCACGTGTCTGCCTATTTCAGTTCTGAATAGCTTCACTGTCCAGGTTTTGAAAAAAGAAAGCTTGAGAGTGAACAAGTTCGTATGCTATGTTGGCATTTTCCTCTTGACGATTTCATCCTCACCATTGACTAGTAGCTGTGGTCCCCTTATTATTTGTTGTGGCACATCTCTCCTGACAGGTATATCTCTACTGTAATTACACTTGGATTGGCTCTTTAGTATAAATGTGATTACCTTCTTACTATGATTCTGACACTATGTGTGTGTGTGTATATATATATATATGTATGTATGTGGTTGTTTAATGAATATATGTATGTGGTTGTACACACACACACACACACACATATATGTAGATACACACACATATATATATGATTAATTATTGTATGCCCTTAGGGCACACATTAGCAAAATCTTATATATATATATATATATGTGTGTGTGTGTGTGCGCGCGCGATAGTGAACATATGAACATATATATGATGTATGAACATATATAAATGTGTGTGTGTGAATGTATAGATACATATGAACATATATATAAACAAACATACATGCCAATTCCTATGATGATGATATATGCATTCATCCATAGAGGTACACAAATTCATCTATACAAGTAATCATGGGTTTAAATTGTCTGGCTCTTTCGGTTCTGAATAGCTTCAATGTGTGGGTTCTGAAAATGAAAGCTTGAGAGGTGAACAAGTTCGTCTGTTAAGAATACTTAGGATATCATTATAGTGCGTCCGTAAAAGTTTTATTGTACGTTCATGTGGGTAAAGTTTAAGTACCCATGGCTTAACATAACCCCCTATCTTCTGCATGATAACCATAATTAACTGTCCTTATCCAGGTCTGTCATGGGTCATCATTGCTTCTACGTTTACTACGATGGGGAGCAATATTTCCATGAGTTGCATGGGCTGTCCTATAGAGGCGAGTCAATGAAGCAGAAGTTCATTAACTTGAAATCCGGAACACATTTGAGAAAAATGCACTGGAAGATAATGGACGCTCTAGGGTTGGACAGGGAGTCACATAAGATATCCATTGTGTACTGTGCCCCTCAGCTACTTGTGAATACTCAGGTTATCTACAACTCAAATTCGTTGGGTTGTGATGTTGACGTGGACATGATGTGGACAGTGATTAAGCGGACCCCTCAGTTCATAACATCCGACTTATATGTAACTGTTGAGGTTGTTGGGTTCCATGCTGGTGCAAGTTTGCAGCATGGCAGTGGGGTGGAAGAGCCACACTCATTGTCGCTTGATGTGCAGCCTTCGTTTGCTGATGCCATGCCTTTTCCCTACAATACTCAACCATGCAGTGCGATTGATGATTTGGACAACACCGAAGTGTTGGGCGCCACCCAAACACATGATGTGGGAAGGTCTAGTCACGCATATGAACATGTCCAAGCCTATATGGACGGGGGAATTGATATTGATGCCAGCCGAGATGAGTACGAAGAGTTCATTGATACTGATGGACTGGTGGACGAAGCGGAGGTCTTAGAGGGAACATAGATCGAAAACAACGAGGAGGATTGCCCTTCTACAGTTTCTATCCCAGAATGGTTCACATCAAACACATGGCACAATATTAATGACCCATCACCTGCATTGGGTACAGGACATCTTACAAGTTGGCATAAAGATGACCAGCCGGCGAAGGGGATGCTATTCTAGAATAAAGCCTCCATTCATTATGTGTTGACCCTTTACTCTATAGAGCATAATAAGCAATACAAGGTCATTAAGTCTGACACCAATAGGCTTGTAGTGCGGTGCATACATGAGGCATGTTCGTGGTTAATTCGGGCTACTTGCAGCAAGAAGCACAGGATGTGGGTGATCAGTAAATGTAATGGTCCCCATAGCTGCACATCCCTCCAGGTAGCGACCGATGGGCGGATGATGGATTCAAAGTTCATCTCCATTGCACTTGAGAAGTATGTACGGGAGGACCTAACCCGATCTGTAAAGGACCTGCGTAGTATTCTGCATGCGAAGCACGGGCATGATGTAACTATGTACAAGGTTTGGGAAGCTAAACAGAAGGCAGTTGCACGTATTTATGGGGATTTTGACGAGTCGTACGCGGAATTGCCACGGTTTCTAGCGGCATTGTCCGATGCAGATCCGGACACTATAACCATGTTAAAGTGCGACCCCCGTGTCCCGGGGACTTGTATATTCAACTCCGCGTTTTCGGCTTTCGGTCCGTGTATTAGAGGGTTCAGGCATTGCAGGCCGATGATAAGCATAGATGCAACGCACCTCTATGGCAAGTACAAAGGAAAACTGTTGATAGCAATGGCAACAGATGGTAACAACGAGGTTTATCCACTTGCGTTTGCCATTGTTGAAAGCGAGAGCACGGAGTCTTGGGGATGGTTCTTGGCATGCCTGCTGACCTATGCTACAGATCGGACCAATTTGTGTATAATCTCCGATAGGCATCGTGGGATACAATCATGCTTTGATGACACTGAACATAGGGGCTACTTGCAACCGCCCTTAGTCCATCACCGGTATTGCCTCCGCCATTTAGTAAGCAATGTTAACACTAACTTCAATAGTGTGGCGTTGAAGAACTTGGTATGGAAGGCAGCAACTGCGAATCAAGTTAGGAAGTTTGAAAACACCATGGATTGCATCAAGAATGTCAACCCAGATGCGTACGGCTATCTTAAGGAGGTAGCCTACCAAAAGTGGACACTTGTACGTGACCATGGGCACCGATATGGGGCAATGACAACCAACCTGTCAGAGTGCTTCAATGGGGTACTTAAGGGCACACGTAGCTTGCCCAAAACTGCAATGGTTCAGTTCACATTTTACAAGGTGAACTCGTACTTTGACGATCGTCGAAACAAAACACTAGAGCAGTTGGAAGAGGGGCAAGAGTGGTGCAAATATGCCTATGACAAGTTTGAGGCAAATCAAGAGAAGGCGAAGTTCCATATGGTTAGAAGGATGAGCGCGCAACAGCGCTTATATACAGTGGAGACACAGTCTTCATTGTTGAACACTAGGGGGGGAGCTCACACCCATAGGGTTTCCCTCGTGGACAGGACATGCACGTGCGGGAAATGGGAAGCAAACAAGATCCCCTGTTCACACTTGATAGCAGTTTGTGCCAAGTACAAGCACGATGCCATAGAGTTTATGGATCGTTTCTATCGCGTGGAAGAACGGTATCACAGCTACTAGCCGATATTCCAACCATTGAAAAATAGGTTAGAATGGTCGGAGCCATAAGAAAGGAGAATAGTGATGTCAAACCCAAGGTTGATCCGTGAGAAAGGTCGGCCTAAGTCCACAAGAATCCGCAATGAGATGGATGACGAGGATAGGGAGTTGCCAACCTCGTTGTGGATTGAGAATGGACCAAAGTCAAAGTGTGGGTTGTGTCGCCAAGAGGGTCATACTCGTTGTAGATGTCCGACTCGAAATGTGGAATCAACAAGCCGCGGTGGTACATAGTAGGTAACAATTACAAGTCCTAGTAATGAGGGGGGATATATCATAAGTCATTCTTATTTACTGTTGTCAATTATTCTTACAAGTCATAATTGACATCTTACAAGTCCTGTAGTAATGTGTAGATTATAACCATGATAGTAAAACATGGTTTTAAAAGATGAGTAAAAGATGCGGTATTGATGTATTTTTTGTTGTACTTGTGTAGATATGGGATTCGTGGCAAAGAGGCAATTGGTGTGGCGCTAGTTGAACTCAAATCTTTTCTTGTAAATATGAGAAATCAAAATTTATATGTAAATGGTTGTACTTACATTGTGAACAACTTGGTTCAATGGTTTTAAATGTATAATGGCTCCTTATCTCCCAGTTCATAGATTGTGTATGATTTCCTTATTCACGTGGTTGTTTAATGAAGTGATTTGGCTATGGATGTGGTTGAAATTGTATGGATGATTTGATTATGGAAGTAGTTGGACACTATATGGATGTGTTGTTGATGGAAGTGGTTGTGAACAGGTCCACTTTCATGATGAATAAACAGGCCAAATTCGTATGGTTGTGAACCTTTGATGCTTCTTAATCGATGCAGGAGGTGTATTCCCAAATAACTCGATCTAAGCTTTATCGAGTTATATGCAAGAAGAGCTGCCACAAAACTCGCTATTTTCATTATCGGGTTATGTGGAAGACCCTTCTGGGCAGTTGGATTCCTCTTGGACTGCATCTGGATTAGTCCAAATATATGGGCTGGGTGTTGAAGCCCAGTGTAAATAACTCGATTAATGTATTGTCGAGTTATATTGCAAATAACCAGAAATTTGTAGTATCGAGTTATGTGCAAGCCCTTCTAGGATTACACTACACATATGGGCTGGGTGTTGAAGCCCAGTGCACATAACTCGATTGATCTATTATCGAGGTACATTGCAAATAACCCGATATTTGTAGTATCGAGTTATGTGTAACCCTTCTAGGATTAGGGGTACACTACACTACACATAACTCGATATTTTCGTTATCGGGTTATGTAGAAGACCCTTCTAGACACTTGGATTCCTCTTGGGCTGGTGTTGAAGCCCAGTGGACATAACTCGATCAATGTATTATCGAGGTACGTTGCAAATAACTCGATATTTGTAGTATCGAGTTATGTGCAAGCCCTTCTAGTATTACACATATGGGCTGGGTGTTGAAGCCCAGTGCACATAACTCGATTAATGTATTATCGAGGTACATTGCAAATAACCCGATATTTGCAGTATCGAGTTATGTGCAAGCCCTTATAGGATTAAGGGTACTTACACTACACATAACTCGATATATTTGTTATCGGGTTATGTAGAAGACCCTTCTAGATGCTTGGATTCCTCTTAGACTGCATCGGGATCAATCCAAATATATGGGTAGGGTGTTAAAGCCCAATGCACATAACTCGATTAATTTATCATCGAGTAATTTAACGCGTAACTCGATATCTATAGAATCGAGTTACATGCGAGCCGACCAACTCATCATGGATTCCTTTCAGTTACAGTGCACATAACATGGATTGGTTACAGTTACACTACACATAACTCGATTGATTAATAATCGGGTTATGTGGAAGACCAACCACCATTCTGGACACTCTATATACTTAGACCTATGGTAGTTACGATTCTCATTTCTCAGCAAAAAACAATTTGGAGAACCAGAAGTATGACTTCTTACCAGCGGAGAGACAATGGGGATGGTCTTACTGATCTTACCACAAAGGCCCCACACTTTTTCAAGATTATTATGCCTCAAACTCTTCAAGAAGGAAAGCTTGTAAGTATACTGAATTTCATGATCTTTTTCTCTCTGAAAATCATATGCTATAATTAACGTCGTCCACTTGATCTTTTTTATTTGTGATTCTTCAAAAAATTTACATTTGTTGATCTTTTAATTACACCTTGGCACTTTGTTTCCTAATTTTCACCATGCTATTCTTATTTTCTTGTGCATTTAGATACGTTTATCTTTTTATTAAAACTCTATCAAAAAAGGAAAAAAAATTAAGAAAAAAAGATACGTATATTTTCATATATAAAATGGCATCGAAAAAGGGGCCTTTGGCCTTTTAAAAAAATCCCCCCTCCTCCTATATTTGTTAATAAAAAATTTAAAATTTTGTTTAAAAGTTTTTCAATTAACACCCACATATTTTATATAAAAAAATATTAATTTTTTGTTTTTGCATATTTACCTCATATATGAATGGAATTTTCATCCTTTTTCTCAAAAAAAAAAAAAAAAAAAAAAAAAAAAAAAAAATCGATCACCTCAATCTTTTTTATATAAAAAAAATTGTTTAAAAGCTCAGGAGCATTAATGTCTAATATTTTTCTTTATAATATTCACTTTTATTCTACCATATATAACTCATGAATTTCATTAGTTTTTAAAGCATATGTTCATGAAATTATATAAGTAATACTACAGACACAAACTATTTTACAACATTATTACAAACTACTGATGTGGCTTTACAATTTACCAAATAGTTATTATAAGTAAAAATGTGATGTTAGTGATGGATCGATCCATGATATAACGAGTAAGAATTGTGAAACGTTCAATAAATCTAGTGGGTAAAGTTTTACACTAATTTACTTTGTCATCCTTAATTTTTTTGAAATTTATTCAAAACATTACACATAACTTTCTATTTATTTCTAGATAATTTTTATCTGAAGTGTCAAACTTATTTTTAACAATTAATAAAGAATCTAACATCCTTTAATTTAATTTAGTTGAGTTATGATCTATATAACTTAAATTTTGAGATTTTAGTAATAGTTTGAACATGACTTTTACTAGCACCTTGCTTCAAAATTTATGGATGAAATTGGATATGTTATGCACCTTTTATTATTATTATTCAATCAATTTGAGATTTTAGTAATAATTTGAACATGACTTTTATTATTATTCAATCAAATTGGATTATTATCTAAACATTACCTTTTTTTATAATTTAGTTCAGTTCATTTACTAATTCAATCAAATTGTTCTAGACTCAACTTAACTCAAGCATGCTTAAAACAACTAAGTTTCTGTTTGGGAACAATAGACTGAAGTGGACAAAATGGACTAAACTAGTCCAAAAGGACCGAGTTCTCTAGCAATTCAGACCGAAGTGGACCGGATTCAACATAGTGGACATAGTAGACCGAAGTGGACCAAAAGGACTGAATGGACTGGACCTAAGAGACCAAAGTGGACCTAATGGAGCAAAAGGACTAAATGGACTAAATTGTACCTAAGGGACGGAAGTGGAGTAGTGGACCAAAATAGACCAGAGAAAGAGTGATTGACCAAAGTGGACTGACTGGACCAAATGGACTAAAGTAGACCTAAGGAACTAAAGTGGACTGAAATGGACCAAAAAGAGCAAATGACCAAAGTAGACCTAAGGGACTTGTTTATGTTACACTGCACATAACTCGATTCAGGAATAATCGGGTTATGTGGAAGACCCTTCTAGGCACTTGGATTCCTCTTGGACTGCATCTGGATTAGTCCAAATATCTGGGCTGGGGCTGGGACCACATTGCACATAACTCGATTTTCGTATTATCGAGTATTTTTAGAACTCGATTATTAAGAAATTGAGATACATGATTACCCACCATTATAAACTCTCTCCCAGTTCCGCAGAATTTGCAGCAATCCGAAATTACATCTTCGATTGCTCTCAGCTGCATTCGGCTAGAATCGACAATTTCCCACGCAAATTCTTCGAAGATTTGACATAGTAAGACTCTTTTAACCGTTATTGTCTTTCAAATTACACATTGGTGGTGCGTTATTCTCTATTCATTTTTGGATGATGCTTCAAACTTCATTGTCTATGTAGATTGTGATGAAATTGGGTGTTTGGCTAGTCAAATGCTTTGTTGTTAGTAAGGTTACTTGCTTATCTCGTAGGTTGTCTTCGACTAGTCTCCTTCCTTGGGGGTGAACTTGAGGTGGCTCCATGATGTAACTGTGTGGTAGTCCTTATGCTGTTTGTAGGTCTGAATTGTACGTTGTGCAATTTAAGGTTTTTTGTACAAGTTGGTGAAACTTACTACATGTAGCTAGGAATTTCGAAAATGTGTCAGGTCCTACATCCTAGTGCTAAACATGTTTCCTGTATAATATTATTGCTGTTAGAATGCTTGCTATCGGTGCTTGACATTATTGATCAGTTTGACAAAATTCAATATGTTAACAAATTGCATGTTGGCTCTTTGAGTTCAACTAAAGTTTATATACTCTAGGTCTCTATCTTCAAATTATTGACTCGGACCAAAATGCATTACAAATATTTCACCAACTAAACAACCTGTGAATAAGAATATTGTTTTTTCATTGTATTGTTGTAAACTGCTCTAGACAGTACATTGTATGGATGATTTCTACACATGGTAGTGCGTTATTCTCCAATTGTTGTTCTCTGCTTCAAACTTCATTGTCTATGTAGATTATGATGAAATGATCTGTTTGGCTATGAAAATATGAATGGGTTAGGTAGTATGAATGATGTGTTTATCTCTTGGTAATGCGGTTTTTGGTTCTATTCTTTTTATCTCTGATCGTGTTTCCACTGCTGACCATCAATTAGTTATGGCTCCGAAGAGGGCTAAGAGGGGAAAATCCAAAGCTGCATCCGAACCTGAAGTGGTGTTTGATCAATTAAGGTTCCTCATGCTCGAAAATGAGCAAACCTTTGAAACCTTGATTAAGCGTAGGCGTATTTGGGGAGAAAGGCAAATCAATCTACATGAACTGCATCCTTCTATCCATGAGAATCTATAGTCTAGGCATTGGATGTCCCTGTGTACAAACATACAACCCCCTCCAGCTGACTTAATTAGAGAATTCTATTCGAATCTCTCGGTGCATGAGGATCTCTGTGGTCACATAGTGGCATCGTGCATTCGTGGTGTACCGTTTACAATAACTATGGAGCACGTATCTAAAGCTCTTCATATACCTATAATTCGTACACCTGCTTATCCATACTCTAGGTCTCCTCGTATTGATGATGTTATGGATGTCCTTTGTGGACGATCTGTCACTCGGGATTCTGATCGAAGTATTTGCTCAAGTGAGTTGACTGAGCTTAATTATATCTTCTTCAGGATAGCTTGTCACAACATTTTCCCTATCTCTCATATCCATACAATCCCTATAGATAGGTGTTTCTTTCTTTACGCCCTCGTCACCAATAGTTTCATTTGTTTTCCTTCCCTTTTCATTGAAACCGTTGTGGAGGTGCGTAGGGGCAAGTATAAGAGGCATGGTTTGTTTTTTCCAGTTCTCATCCATAGGGTCCTTAAATATTTAAGATTAAAGAATTTTCCTTCCCAAGAATTGGTTCACATCCAAGCCCCCATAGCAGCCAAATTTTTGAAACAGCGAAGTGCCCAAAAGAAGTTTGTCGACCCCAGTGTTGGTTCATCCAAGAGAACACTAGTACAGTCTACTACTGGAGATGTTCCACATGAGGACATGCATGGGGATCCCACAGCTGCTGTTGCCGAGGATGGTGATGATGAGGTAGATGTTGACACTGCTGCTGCAGTACATATAGGCCCTCCTCCCTCTTTTCGTGCTATGATGGAGACCATTATGACGACTCAAGCAGCCCATGGGCAGCTTCTATATGGTCCTTTTGCCGAGGTTGCAGCTCTGCGAGCGGACTTAGCTGACTATAGACGTGCTGTTCCACCTTTTCCACCATCTGACTCTTGATGATTGCCATTGGCCATTGTACCCAAGGGGGGGGGGCGAATTTTTAGTAGTTGCTGTAGCATATTTGGAGAATTGTATGACAGTTCTATGAAGTGGCTTTCAGCCAGTTGTATATTTGTTATTTTAGTGGCAGTTTGAAGAACATGGTATTTGTGGGAAATAATTTGATATAGTAATATGATGGTTAGTTTCATGCCCATCGACGTGTATTATTAGTATTATCGAAATGGTTCTAACTGTAAGAATTTTTTATGTTATTATGTGATTCTATATAATATCAAGTAAATCCGAAAATGTAAATAAGATTTATTTCATAATTTTGTACGGGGCTCATGTGTTATTAGATTATTAATACAATTTGAAAGCACAATTGGTTTACAGGGTTTGATATTGCTGATGAACCACCTAGGAGATTTTCCTTGGAGCAATGGCTCAAGCTACATCTTGACTTCAGGCAACTGTTTTTATTGGAGGTTTTGCTTTTCAGTCATGTATTTTCCACTAATTGGATATTGTTGTCGCTCTTAAATTAGCAGTTATATTATTATGAATTTGGTCCCCATCTGGACTGTACCTCATGCATCATATTTTCATTACAAAATTTATTGATGAAACCTTGCAGTGCAGACTCATCCAAAAAGAAAAAAGTGACACTTCGAACGACGTCATGCACTCCCGCATTAGGTCTAACGGTTTTTTGTTTAATTTTGTAATGAGTGTATTGATTTCGCGCTACTGCAATGGAGTATACGAATGTTAATCTTATAGAATGTTAATCTTCATCGTGTTGTTCAATTGCTCCATGCATCGCACGGGTTAGCGACCAGTAATAGTCATAATAACTACAATAGCAATAATAACTACAACAGGCGCCAAGTCATTCCGAGAAAAAAAAATCCTCAAACTGGATACGCCAGCTACTTTTGCGCCAAGTCTAGTCCTATCAAACTGCTTCACGTGAATATGTACAGAGTACCCTCATCAGCCCGTTATTGTTGCCCTAATTCAAGTCATATCAAACCGAATCACGTGAAAACTACATCTACTGTTTCAAAAGCTATCCCATGTTTATAGAGACGTAAATCAATAATTATAAAAAACCCTATAATTTATGATACAACAGAAATTTGTTTACTAGGTTTTGATAGATAACAACCACTTCATGTGACATTTCAATTGGGTAACTATTAACACCGTGATGTTTAAACACCTTGAAAATGACCAAAGATAATAAACACTGTGATCTTCAGGATCTGTTTTCTAAAAGATCAAACACAATTAATAAATTATTATAGTGTAATTTTAGCGTGAAAGATGAAACACAATTAATATAGGGAAGTTTCAAGATGACCAAGTTCGAACTTTGAGGGCACGTCACCAACCCGCTGCTGTAGCACCAATTGTAGTCATATCAAATTCCTTTAATCACAACACATGAGCCAATAGACGCGGCTGTTTAGCGAAGTCATGCTCTCAATTCTGTACGTGCTGTTCAACGGCTCGGCACTGTTTCACACCCACACTCATGTGAATACACAATTGTTAAATTGGATGCACAGATGTCCCATTTACATTTAATGTTGCAACTACTGCCCACCTTTAATGTGACATTGGGAACATTTAAAATCTTGTTGATATAGTGTTTTTCCAGCCTGTATTGACATGACAAGCCCTAATAACTGAAATTGTAATGCTTGGACCATGAAATTAGGTTATAAATGCACCACAATAATGATCTTCTTTCTGCCCCGCTAACTTCGTAGATTGATTAAGCTATGAGTCGCAACGCCTCAACCTCAAATCGTACAATGCGAAATAAGTTTGGATCTACTTCAACAAATGAATCATCACAAGTTCCAACAGATCAACAACTACAAACATACACAGACCACTATGGAGGGAAATGGGTTGGAAAGAAGAGAGATTTCGTTAATATGCCAATATACATGTACGAGAGTCTTGGAAGCGTCGGGCACATCATGGTCGGCAAACCTACAAAACTAAGTACAGATACCACTGCAATAGAGTTCACCGTAGCAGAACCACCATGGTCAACCCTATACGAGAAGAGGTGTGAGTTAGAGGTGTATTGTCGATGGCACGGGTTACGAGTTCCTAAGGCACGCTTAGCCGAGTTACCCAGAGATGAACCTGCCAACATACTTGCTCGTCTTGAACAAGAGAACAATCAAATGCAAAGGCGACTAGACCGTTTTCACGCAATCCAAAAAGCTAGGAAGCATCTAAAGGGGAAGGCACAAGAGCGAGCCATTAAGTCTATTAATGAAATTACTGTGTTAGATGATGAAAGAGATATTTCAAACTTTTCAGATTCAAGTAATGATGATTTCCAAAAATTTCTACCTATGAACATTAGACGTTGTTGTTAATGTCTACACATTCTGTGCAATACAGAATGTTGTTGTTAATGTTTGACAAATGATAATTATGTACGTTCAACTTTTGCAACTCTAAAGATTAACTGTTCATTAGTTTTGGCTAAGTTTATATGAAATCAGTTTCTCTTGTTTTCCCTACTATTCTTTGTTGCTACATATGATTCTTGTGTTTTGGTTGGACAATGTCATTGGCTTTCTAATGTAGGAAAAACCTTAGGAAGTGAAATGCCTCCAGTTAGATATGTTGATGTTTCCAATATTCTGTCTGTGTAACTTGAAATGTTCCACACCTAACACTCATCACCCAAATTAGATTTATTGCACATTACTTGTAGGAAAATTTAATAGATTCAATACATACAGACTCATCCAAACCACACAGACCAACCACACATATGATTCAATAATACGAATAATTCATTTATATGAGTTTTTTGAGTCGTTGTATCATATACACGTATCCGTGTATCTTAGTTCTGCTAGTGTACTACTTTATATAGAAACATTACATATAGACTCATCCAAACCAGACTAACCACTCACTCACTGAAAATCCATATGGCTCACACAAGGTTATCATTACGACGATATTTGGCTTACTTAGAAATAGGGCAAATGCCTAAAAGCCTGATCAGCCTCTAAAATGTTTCATTCAACTTATTGGTTTGTTGTAGCATTGCTCCACAGCTCCCTAATGTTGCAATTGTGATGATCGGAAGCCATTGATATAAACCTTGGAAGCATAGTTGAACTCATGTAATTTTACATTGATGTTGAAAAAATGTAACTACATCTTGTATCCGCAAAGACTCACTGAAAAGTTTGTAAGAGAATATGGGGATAAAACTCTCCAGTGTTGCTACACTCACTACTCGTAACACTAACTATAATGGGCAAGTGAGGTTGGAGAAGGCTGACACAGCTCGGCACTGTTCAACCAAGTCATGTTCGCAATTCTGCATGTGCTGCTCAACAGCTCGACACTGTTGAACCCTGTTCAGTCATATCATCCATGCTCGCGTGAATACACAGATATGCAACCTTTTGCAATGCACTGTTTTCAATGATGCGGAGGATCCCTCAAAAGTGTAAGCAAAATTTTGGAGTGATCTGTCCACCATTGCTACACTGATGTTCGCAGTTCTACATGTGATGCTCAACAGCTCGGCACTATTGAACCCTGACCACAAGTACCCATCCCCACTCACGTGAATACACAGATGTGCAACCCTTTGCAATGCACCTTTTTCGAGGAGGCAGAGCATCCCTGAATTGGTTCATTCTAATTTTGGGGGTGAGCTGTCCATCTTTGCTACACTGATGTTCGCAGTGCTGCATGTGCTGCTCAACAGCTTCGCACTATTGATCCCTGTCCAGTCATATCCCTGTCCTCAGCACTGTCTCGTCAACTCATTTCAGATGAAGCACAGGAATGCTGAATAGTCTTCAACAAGACATACCAAACTGGTAAGAGAAAAGTCTTAAAACCACATCCATCAGATATAAAGCATACCATTAAATATAAGCATAAACATCACTAGTTTAAAATTTAAACAAGTTCTCCTAGTACGAACTCTGATGGTCAACCACGTGTAATATTGAGACACTAAGCACAACAGGCTTCCTTTTGATCACCTCGAACACACAGACATCTCCTTCTTCTAAATGATTTTCTTTCGAAAATGCAACCCATCCCTTCTCGAATCTCATTGTTGAATAAGTTTTGATGGGGGGTAATAGCACAAGACATTGAAGTGTGACAAATTGCTTCCCAATAATATACTTGGTAGAAAATTCAGCAAGTACATACTGCACAAGAAGGATAAACAACTAAGCATTAAAGCATATATGTTTCAAGGCCATATTTGAGAGAACATCATGATCACATTATGTATAAAGGCTCACCATATTATGTGGCCGCAGGATAACCATGAAAGGAGGATTTTTAGGCTTGAACTTTTCGGCTACCTAGATTGCTCTCTCTTCCTCTGGACATGCTAGAAAATATTTTCGTAACAAACTTTTCTCTGACTTCATGTTTTATGGGCAAATCATTTGAGGGAGATATGTTTGTATGCTCTTCATCTAAGTCTATTATTTCTACCTGATGATCTTCCAATTTACAGTTCTTGCTGGGTGGATATTGAATTCCAGTGGTAGTCTTATCAAATATAAGAACATGGAAGCTTGAATTTCCTTCATATTTGAAGACTAAAAAATAACCATAACAGATAGAATGGTATTCAACGAAATCCTCCCAACCAAGTTTCTAGACCAAATGTTGTTATCAGCTTTCTTCAATCCCACTTGCCAAATACCACTATAGGGAGCAATGAGTGTAGCTACGGTGGATAGCTCAGCACTGTTGAACCCTGACCACAAGTACCCATCCACACTCACGTGAATACATAGAGCATCCCTGAAAAGTTTATGCATCAATTTTGGGAGTGAGCTGTCCATCATTGCTAGACTAATGTTCACAGTGCTGCATGTGCTGCTCAACAGCTTCGCACTGTTGAACCCTGTCCATTCATATCACCTACACGCACGTCAATACACAGTATGCATCATTTTGCAATGCACCGCTTTCAAGGATGCAGAGCATCCCTGAAAAGTGTATGATACATTTAACATAGCTCGGCACTGTCTCGTCATGTCAGATGAAGCACAGGAATGCTGGATAGTCTTCACGTGAACCCTGTCCAGTCATATCACCTACATGCACGTCAATACATAGATATGCATCCTTTTGCAATGCACCATTTTCAAGGATGCAGAGCATCCCTGAAAAGTTTATGATACATTTAACGGAGCTCGGCACTATCTCGTCAAGTCATGTCAGATGAAGCATAAGAATGCTGAATAGTCTTCACGTGAATAAATACACAACCTCCTTTGCAGTACACATCACCAACCCGCTGCTGTAGCATAAGCTCTAGCCATATCAAACAGTTGCCTCAGCGAACCACATGCACCAACAGGTGCCACTGTATACCCAATTCATGTTCGCAGTTTTGCATGTGCTCCTCAACACCTCACTGAACAATACATTGTCGAGTCATATCAGCTTCATTCGCGTGAATACTTACCCTTACATATAGTCACATCCACATGAATACTTGCCCTTGCAAAACTCCTATATAAAGTCCCATTTACATCTACCCTTGCAAAACATCTACACATACAGAAGTCCCATTTACATCTACCCTTGCAAAACATCTACACATACCGTTTAGATGTCACATTTTCCAATGTCAATGCGCAATTGGATGCTACCTCATTTTCCAGATAACTATAGGAGAGAGAGAGAGATTCCGACGAGAGGGAATACTATGCCAGACTGTGGCGGGAATGGGACTTTCGCGTGAATGAGTCCAATGCTCTGCACGATGATCTCGTGCAACTCAGAGCACCTCTTGTCGATCGTATCTCGCTCACACTGTCATGGCGAAACATGCACCAATATGAGCGTGCAGTGACAAAAAAAAAAAAAAAGAACAATCTGATGATACTCCGTAGGTCCAAGTATCACATGCTACAACTGGCGGAAGAGCTGGCCGTCGCAACGAACAGGCAACTCACTCCGGAGGAACGTAACAATGTCCTCAACTACGAGGACTACCTGTCAGAGTGAA
>JARYZH020002323.1:0-16701 GCA_030021035.2 Notholithocarpus densiflorus | reverse complement strand
CATTATTGGTGCTGGCTACTGGATTAATTTCAGTTTTAATTAATGAACGGTTTGATTGTGATGATAGGGGCCACTTATTAGTTATTGAAACAGACCATGGTTTGAAAATTCGAAAATGATGATTGAAATAGATATGGGGTCATACACTAGTAAATTCTAAAATGATCTCCAAGCTAGTTTAACTTGTGTCTCAACAGATATAGGGTCATACAACCCTATGGATTTCCAAAGGTTATATTATTGTTCTAGTAAATATGAAGCTGTGGCCTTGTTTAAGAATACAAGCCTTCCTGGATGGCCAATTCAAGCCATCATGGAGGATGTACAAAGCATAGGCCAGCAAATGGAATGAATATGGTTTAGAATGGTTGACAAGAGAGTGCTTCAAAAAGCCGATGATCTTGCAGCACCCATGGAAGAGATTGCTTTTTGCTTTTTTGGCAAGCCACTATGACTGTTTAAAATTTTAAAAGTAATGTGAGCAAAAAATGAAAGAGGTTGCTGTAGCATACTTGAAAAGGATGTATTTCTGCTGTGATGTGAAGGTGAGCAACACTCCACAAAGGATGTATTTCTTACTGGAATAAGCGTAAGATCTACTCAGTTAGCAATGACAGCTCATAGCCTTCGGGGATTAAAAAAAAAAATTGGAATGAGGAATGATCAATGATGACTCAATGCATGGAATATGAAGTCTGAAAAATCTGGTTTATCTTTCAATTTAAACTCTTGAATACTTATTGAGAATAAAATTTCATTTTGGTTGCTAATATGCTTATGCTTGTACACCTAAACCTTTTCTGAAATGCTTTTAAATGGTTATGTTAAGATATATAAATTCTAGCTCTTTTGCATGTTAAATGTCATTAATTTGTAGTTCTTATTGTTGTAGCTTAGACAGATCTCCATGTAACCTTTGAATATGCTGGTCTTTTCTTAAATGCACACGAATGGGCCGTAAAAGATTCAGCGGTAGATGAGAAGCAAATTGCACAATACTTGCCGGCAGTTTTAAATACTCAAGGGGCTGAGTTTGTGGCTGAGTTTTACTTCTACATAGAAGTCTCTAGAGATATCTCATAGAGAAATCCGGAAAGAGCATCTTAGAGAAATTTCCAGAATGCAAGAGAGTTTTCTAGAGAAAGAGAGAGAGGCGGTGCTTGATTTTTAACAATCCCAAGGATAAACAAGGAGTGGGTCATGTCCCTCCTTTCCTGCATATTTAACTTCCTATCTTCAAGTCCTTGACCAAGATTGAATTTATCTTTCTCAGCTGCAATTTCATCTACCCTCTTCCTAATACCTTTGATTTTATGTGCCATTTCAAAACGTACTGGAAGTGGATTAGAAGCTGAAAAGAAATGACTCACCTTTTTGCTAGTGCTCCCATGTCTCTTCATGACTTCCTTCTGCGGAAGTAGGTACTGAAATTCATCCAGCACATTCTTGGTATCTTTAAGAACTTCTTTGAGCTCCCCTAGCCAAATACTCAGCCTATGGTCATTTGCTTGCTTCTGCTCAGCATCCAGGAGTACGGCTTTGATGGCTGAGATCGACAGTGCGCCCAATCTTTTTCAGATCACTTCGGACCCCACATGCCGAGCAGAGCTCTTGGTAAGCAAGGGATCCAAGCAGCTCCAGGACCTTCACTACAACGCCATAGCCAATTTGAGCCATGTTATTGAGGAGTTGCTATAGAAACTGGAAAAGAAATGGACAATATACTAATATGATATGACTACTTTCTTTCTGGGTTGGAAGTGGAAACTCAGATTATAGGCGGACAGCTTCACATTTAGGAGTTGACTTTGGGAGATGGGTTCAGATGGTGCTTGGTTACGGGGAAGAGTAGAGGTTCGGGTGGAGCGAAGACTTTGAGAGTTCCTGAGCGTTGTAGTGGAAGAAAACAATACAACGTTGAAGATAAGTTAATGCTTCTACAGTGGACCGCAATTTAAATAGTAATAATAATATTTCGCTTAAATTACAAAATGCACGTTTTAGTATTACCTAAAATTCAATTCAATCTTGTATTGTTGATTTTATTCAATTTGGCTCCTTAAATTTCAACTTTATTTAATTTAATCCTTCTCTATTAGTGTTCGTCAAAATTGCTAAGTGGGTACCTAAACCCTTATCTTATTTCCTAAAACAACTTAATTTTGCTAAGTGGCTCCTTAAATTTCAACTTTATATAATTTAATCCTTCTCAATTCAATCTTATTTCCTTCGTCCACTGACAATGTTAGCTTCTGCCAGCGTTGAGCAAGATCGTCCATCTTAACACCCAACTAAAACAACTCTCAACAAACACTCCACCAAAGCCCTAATAGTACACTAAGATACTATAGGGGACGTTACTTCTTCCCACCGGAAGGACTGCCTATGCTACAGTACGGAGAGAGGTTACCCACTCAGCTTACTGAGAACTGTTAATGGCTCCCAAAACAACTTAATTTTGTTATTTTCTTACATTAAAAATGTCATAAAATTAATAAAGAATATTTTTGAAAAAAATAAATAATTTAAATAATATAAATTATTATTTGAGATTTAAAAAATAATTAAACTAAAGAAGAGCACGCAAAAAAGGAAAGATTAAAAAATAGAATGCCTTATTTTTGTAATTTCTACTATTGGATTGCAAAGTAGTGAGAAATTTTTATGAGTTTTAAGTGTTTGGGATTTGTGGGTGGTGGTGAATGGGTTTTTGGTGGCTCATGGTGCTCCCAACCCCACCACACATGACCAACCAATAGAACACACAACACACAAAACCCAAACACCTCACTCATCGACTATCAATAATCGGTAATTATACCCAACAAAACCCCCACTACCAAATTCTCACTAACACTAATCTAGCCACATCATCAAACCTAGAGATCAAGCATTCTTTAGGACCAGCATCAAGATAGGTTCCCATGGTAGAGAAACCATTAAGACCTAGCTTGAAACTTGGAGGATTGTATTGAACAAAATGGAAGTTATATAACTTAATTGAATTTTAGACAAAGTTAGAAAGTGCAATATGTGATTTAGCCTAATATTTGGTAATGAAGTAAAAATACTTTCTAACCTCTTTTTTTGTATTTATTTCCGTACAATTAAAAAAAAAAAAAAAACTCTAGACAAAATTCCGCTAATCGTCAAATTAATAGTCTGATAATAATTGTCATAATATAATAATTACACAAAAGAAGAAAAAGAAATATGTATACATAAAAGAAATAGAATTTAAATCACTTATAGACTGGATCTTCTTCGATTAGCTTTTTGCAAAGAAAAAAAAAACCTTATTTGCTGAAAGTGGAAAAATTATAGTTGTATTTAAAAAAAAAAATTAAGGCTTTTAAAAAAATGTAAATAAAAAAATAAACTAAAAAGTTAAAAAAAAAACAAAAAAAAAACAAAAAAGATATGTTGGACTCCTTCACCTTCAGACTCACTCTCAAATTCGTCACTTAGGGTGGCTACCATAGCTTTAAAATTTTCTTGTTTAGACCTCTTTGTTTAATTTGTAGTGAAATTATAATTAATTTTCAAAATCTCAATTAAGTGATCCACAATATTATTATACTTCAACACACATCAAAGATTTCCACCATAAAACAAGAATATATAGGCGATAAAAAACAATACAAGATTTGGTAATCAAGTAGAAAACTAATTAAAAAACTCTTCAAATGAAATACCACTCCAATGACACAAACTGAAACAGTCTTATATAATTCAAAATAAAGGAACAATTACAAATAGTCAAGACTTACAAAACCTTTATATATATATCATAGATCACCCTCTATGCATACTTTGCAAACAAACCCGCTTTTGGTTGCCTTTGCCTCTAGTACATTAGTCTATGAACCTTTGAAATCTTTCTATAATGATTTCCTCCATGTGAACCATAAACTTTAATACACTCTCATTGAAGGGTTCTCTACAATGAACATCACAAGAATAGATTTTTGTGGTTTCAGTGTTTCACACAATCAAACACTCTTTTCTTGGTACTACGGCTTGGATTGACTTAATTTTGAAATTATTATCCCATAAAAAAAATGAAATTATCATGAGTGGAGATATCTCAAGGGGGAGACGTCGGTTTGGGTTCTTTGTTTTAATTCCAACCCGACCCAATTGAATCCATGGACCCCCATTTTCAATTCTTTTTTTACAATTTTTAAAACTATGCTTCCCATCTCCACGCTCCCTTTATTTACCAAGCAAAAAATTGAATAAATTTAATTTGAATTATTAAAAAAAAAAAAAAAAACAACAACCATACAAGAAAGCTCGTTTTTAAAGGTTTAAAGCTTTAAACCCTTAAACCTCCTACTATCAGTTTGCATTCACCAAATCTGGAGAATTGTGAAAAGAACTATTATTGTGTGATTGAGTTTGAGAGTGATAAAAAAAGAAAAAAAAGAAAAAAAAAAAAAAGAGATTGGGAGAGATAAAGAGAGTAATAATAAAGAAGGGAATGAAATTGAAATTGGTGGAAATGGTTTTCAAAACGACGCATTGTTGCTCTGAAAAAGAAAGACTTGCATTGCCATAAATGCCCATAGCAAGACCCCTGTTCTGCTATTTTTTTTTTCATTTGTTCAGCATTATGCTACCTATAGGATTTGCGAATTCGCAGTAAGAATTATGATGGTGTTTTGCTTTTCTTTTCTTCTTCATCTTCTTTTATTTTTTATTATTTTTTATTAATGCTTATGAATTGATTGTTGAATGTTGATTGGAAGTAGGAGTATTCAACTTTGTTAGAATAGCAACCACATCAATATATCATATCTATATTTATAAATATATAATAGCAGAAACTGAGAGAAAGTGGATTCCTACAATTAAGGATGTGCTGCCAAATAAGAAAAATGCCTATCTAAAATTCATCCACTTTTAACGCTCTGTTTATTTCGATGTAAAATATTTTCAGGAAAATATTTTCCTATTTTACCATGTTTGTTTTGCAATAAAATATTTAGTCAAAAGTAAAATATTTTCAGTCAACCAAATCCACCTAGGCAAATTTGTGTAAAATATTTTATGCTTCAAATTTTGGTAAAACATTTTACATTTGCTCTCCTCCCTCTTACCCGATACTTTCACTTCCTCACAACTCAGTCCCTCTTAGTGTTTGCTCTCCCTCTCTCACAACTACTATACCTTCTCACTCTCAAGTTCTCCCTCATCTTTCTTCTTTTCTCTTTGGCAATCCATTGGGACTCCTACTGGTGAGCGGTGAGGCGGTCGGCGTCGATGTCTCCAGCATAGAGGTTGCGGTAGTAAGTGTGGTGCCAATCGTCAATCTGGGTTGCTGTGGTAGGTGGGTTTAGTTTCGAGTTTTGGTGGCTGGGTTTTGTTTTGATTTGGCGGCTGGGTATGGTGTTGGGTGATCGATGGTTTGTCATGGTGGTTGGGTATGGTTTTGCTGGGTTTTGTTTTGAGTTTGGCGGCTGGGTATGGTGTTGGGTGATCAATGGTTTGTTGTGGTGGCTGGGTATGGGTATGGTTTTGGTGGCTGGGTATGGTTTTGCTGGGATTTGTTTTGAGTTTGGCGTCTGGGTATGGTGTTGGGGGTGGGTTCCGGTGTTGATGATGGCCGGTTGGTGGCAGCGGCAGTGATGGCCTTTTATTTTCCTTCTTCCTAATCTGGATTTGGTATTGTTGTTGGTGGTTTGTGCTTGCACCCAGTGGTGGTTGGTGGTGGCTGATCTGTGCTTGTATTTTTAAGTGTCTAAGACAATCCAAACACTTGAAAATGTTTTACTGAAAATATTTTACTGTAAAATTTTTTACTTGTAAAATATTTTACATTTGAAAATATTTTACTTCTAAACAAACAGAGCGTAAGTTAAAAAGCGATACATTATATTGTTTGGCAACGCTGCAACACCGTTTAAAAGCCTCTTGGTATAAAAGAAAAACTAACTGCTTAAAATACAGTTAAAAGGGCTTGCAATACTCCCAAAAAAAACTTGCGATACAGAGAACGGAGAAGGAGAGAGAGATCAAGAGATCAAAAACTGTATGCTCTAAAAACTGAAACCCGAAACATCAGACACCAATCAAGATGGAGAAGAGCACGAGTGTTTGAATTCACTAAACTCACAACCGAGCCGAAGCATTGTGTTTCTATGTTTCGGAAGCTTGGGATCTTTTTCGGAGAAACAGTTGAAGGAAATAGTGGTGGGTTTAGAAAACAGCGATCAAAGATTTTTGTGGGTTGTGAGAATCCACCGCTAGATAAGGATAAAGAACCAAACTTCTCATTTGGCCGATTAAGCAAACTGCTTCACTATTTTTTCTACCGTTCTGTCACTTCGTCGAAACCTTTACCGGTAAGGTTTTTTGTTTTGTTTTAAAATTATATCATTTAAATATGATTTATGCTTGGTTATTTCAATCGAATTGATTTTGATTTAGGCTTAAGTTTGGGCAGCCACCACCGTAGTGCAGCCAGAATTGTTACCGATAAAGGTTTTCTTTATTATTTTTAAAATTATGCCATAATTATGATTTATGTTTTGGTGTTTGGTACTTGTAGAGAGGGAAAATTCCAGACCTATCACAAGCTGACACGTCACACTACCAAGTCCACAAAATACAGCCAATTACAAAATGCCACATATTGCTGCTAGGGTTTTATTATCACTACTCAGAAGCCAATGAAAATTTGCCAAGTGTCATGCAAAAACCAATCACGCATCAGCACATGTAAGCGATGACACAAGCAGTCTTGCACATGCAAGCGATGACACAAGCAGTCTCGCACGTGTAAGCGATGACACAAGCAGTCCCGCTCGTGTAAGCGATGACATAGGCGGACCAATCAGGCTGTGACATGTGTCACCAATCAGACTCCGCCACATGTCGCTCACCCACTCCCAAACTCCTATAAATAGAAGCCTTTCTAAGGCATTTGGGGAGATCTGGAGGAGGAAGCCATTCAGAAGCAATCAGAAGTACAGAAGCTCTGCAGGAATCAAGCCTCAAAGCCTTCAAGAACTTCAAGAACTTCAACCTCAAAATCGAAGAACACTCGAAGCAGAATCATCCAAACTATCTGCCTAGATCCTAAAGTTCACTGGAATCAAGCTCAAAAGCCTCCAGAAACTCCAACAACCATAAATTGGTGAAGCTCAACGGATTCAAGCCTCCAAAGCCCCGAAGAACTTCCACCACAAAAATTCAAATACGAAGAACATTCAAAGCAGAATCATCCAAACTATCTGCCTAGATCCAAAAGTTTGCGGGAATCAAGCCAAAAGCGTCCGAAAACATCAAGAAACCACAAATTGGTGAAGCTCTAAGGATTCAAGCCTCTAAAGCCCCGAAGAACTTCCACCACAAACCTTCAAAGACGAAGAACGCACCAAGAACACGAAGAACACGTGAAGAACACAAAGAATACGAAGAACAAAGGATTTCTAACAAGCTCATAGCCATAGATTCATTGTAATTCCATTTCAAAGGTCTTCGATCCATTCCTCAGCCAAATTGAAGGATATTTTGTGTTCAAGTCAAAATCACATTACTACAAATCCAATCAACAAGTCTTTTAAGGAGATCGAATCAGAGGATCACTCTTTTGTAATTACAGAGAATTGTACCACACAATCATCAATACAAATTCGCATTTGTGAAACTATTTTACTTGTTTGATTTATTTCGAACTGAGAAATTTAGTCTTCTACAGTACTATAGATTCGATTTAGGCATTTGGGTTAGATTTGATTTTGATTAAGGTTATTGGATTAGATTTGGTGTATGGTTAGGCTGTTATGTGATTAAATTTACAATATGCATATTATGCTGCCAGCCATATTTTCTTTGTCGGATGCCGCTTCTCTCTCTACAACAATCTGTCACTAAATAGATACTTATTCTTTTACACATTTCTTATATGAGTTATTCTATTCTCTTTTCTATTTGTTTATAGGACTTCTACTAGATGTTTCTAAGTTACTTTACTTATATTTAATTTGAATATACTTTAACCATATATACCCAAGGTTAGCATATCGTATTTTTTTTTCTCTTAATCAAATATTGTTTCTGCCAGTAGTTTATGCAATTGCTAGTTCATTGTTTCCCACAGTTGTTTTTCCTATTCAAATACTATTACTTCAATTGCATAGTTAATTGATGGGGTAATGCTCTTTCTTTGTATGTTTTTCCTTGGCATTTATAACCTTTGGCTTTCTATTTGCTTTCTAATGTATTCTGTGTTTTTTATTTAATTGAAATGTCTTTCATTAATGTTTCCTTTACATTTTTGCTTTCTCTATTTCTTATTGTGTTGATTATAAGGTTTTGATTGAGGCATTTGGGTTAAATATGGTTTCGATAAAGGTATTTTGGTTATAATTTGTTTTTGCTTAGCTTTGGTTTTGGTTTGGAGATTTGGATGATTTTTTTTTTGGTAGTAATTTTGCAATCATCGTAGAGAGTAGACTGAATCAATATTGGATAGTGTCTTTTGCTTTTTTGTTAGATTTCTGATTCAATATCTTGGTTTTTCTGTTTGTGTTTGGCTTTTGGTGGGCATTCGGATTGGAATATATATTGACTTTATATGTATGACATTGAAAATTTCATTGTAATGTGGCAACTATGGAATAATAAGGTAATAGGCAATGATTATGATCATTGGAAAAGACAATTGTGAAGAAGGCAGTGTCAGACCCACTTGATACTGAGTTCGGTTTCTCTCGCCTGGACTTCAGGACGAGTCAACTCGCTGGGTCAGTCGAGTTTTACAAATGAATAGTACCTTATGACGTCTATTGAGATACTTTTCATCAACAAACAATTTTTTTTTGTTTTTGTTTTGTTTTTATTCTCTCTCTCCATCACACAGTTTCTCTTCTCTTTCATGCACCGATCCAAATGAATTGGCAGAGATGTAGTGCGACAAATGATGGTTAATGGAGGTTGATCAGCAAATGATGGTTGAAATAAGAGGATTCGAGTTTCGTGAGCCGGCCGATTTGTGCATTGTCGACAAATCTATGGCAAATCTGTAGTTGATGTGGGTTTGATGTGAGTAGTGTTTGTTTGTTTGTTTGTTTGTTTGTTTTTTTTTTTTTTTTGAGAGAGAGTTTCAACCTTTGGCGTTCACTTCTGATGATAGCTCTTTATCATCAGACCAAGACACCAATCAGTTTTTGGTGTAGGCGGGGATTGAACCCCAGATCTCTTATTCAACCATCAAAGATTTTACCAGTTGAGCTAGCTGAAACCCATAGTGTTTGTTTGATATAGAATTGAGGGGAAGAAAAGATATTTAAATAGAGGACAATAATTTATAGCTAATATTGCATTGAGTCTGATACTAATACTCTTAGACACATCATATACTATGTAATAAAAGTTGGGCTTAGATGCTGTGGTTGCGCCCAGTGGCTTCACCAAGTTGCATAATTTTTTTTAGATTTTTGAAAATATATATATATATAATTGTTGTGCCAAGTGGCTGCACCAAACTACAATAAGTTTTTAGATAAAAACAGAAAGTTTTTGATCTTATCAACTTCTTTAGAGTTTGGATAAAATAACAATAAGTGTTTGTATCAGCTTCTTCTTCTTCTTCTTCTTCTTTTTTTAATTTTTTTTTTATAAAGTAACAATTTTACTCTTAGCTTACGTTAGTTTTTTTTTTTGGATAAACATTTATCCTACCCAATCTATTTTCTAATTGTAACAAATTTAAAAGTTTTATTTTTTCTTCTAATTTTTTTTTGGGATAAAGTAACCAAAAAAAAAAAAAAGGTAATACGTATTAACTTTAATGTAAACAAAAAAAAAAAAAAAATCTAATAACAATCTAGCTAATAACGTTAACTAATCTTTTGGGATAAAAAAAAAAAAAACTAATATGTAATTAACCTAAACTGCTTGATTAGGTAAACTCATTTTTCTTTTTGTTCATATCAAGTTATCAACTTCTTCACAACTTAAAATTATCTAATATAAAAGTGGGGGTATATATACAATTTTGGTGTATTTTTTTCCATTTTCCTACTATACTGTTTGTTGATATTATTTCCTTCTCATACCTTACCTATGAAACTTGCATGTATGTATTTGCCTTCTTCTTTTTGTTTTTTCATAAAATTCTGTTCTTAATTTTTTTTTTCATCAAATTGAATATGTTTTGTGTGCAAGTTGTTTAAGTCATTTTTGTAATTTTCATCTAATTTCTATGCTTATTATATATTGTTTTTAGAATTAATGGTATATCTTCCATTCAATGGAATATCTTTTATGAGAACTAACGGATTAATTTTAACAAAAATCATATTCGCGTTTTGAAAAATCTGTGTTTATGTGAGTGTCTTTACTTTAACTGTAATTCTAGATTCTTTTTTTTTTTTTTTGTAATTTTTAGAAATTTATATTTTTTGTAATTATTGAATTCAGAGTTTCTTTGTGTGTATATTTTTATGTGTGTGTGTTGTAGTAAATTTTTCTTTCAATTTAAAAAAAAAAAAAATTTGGGTAGCTTTTAATTTGTAATATATGTGTGTATATATATATATATATATGAAATACTGACAAAGTAAGTTACTATTACTGCTTTTTCCAATATGTATATCCACAGGTAGCCATGAGACCAAGATTTGAGCATCGAAAACGATGATAATGATCATCACGCCACAAAGAATGGAGATAGAAAATTGATTAAATATAAAAACAATGGATATTTAAGGTGATGTGAAATTTACATGACTTCGCCTGCCTCCCCCTTCTGTCAAAGTTAATTCAACTTTCATGTGAGTGTCTTTACTTTAACTCTAATTAAAAATATTTTTTGTAAGTGTCTATACTTTAACTCTAATTCCATATTTTTTTAATGTTTAGAAATTTATATTGTTTGTAATTAATAAATTCAGAGTATCTTTGTGTGTATATATTTATGTGTGTGTTGTAGTGAATTTTGCTTTCAATTTTTATTTATTTATAAATTTGGGTATTTTTTAATTTGTAAATTCGGGATGATTTCTTGGGGTCAAAGTAAAAATATTAGGTCAATTTTAATCATAATTCATGCAATAGTAGGGTGTTAGAAGTTGATAATTTTTTTTTTGTTATTTACATTAATTAACATAAACATCATGGCATGTTTAGTATTGATATTAATTTGACACTTTGAGATGCAAGCGAGTCATTATAATTAAATATAAATGTTATTAATTAACCCGTTCATTCTTCTGCCTACTATTCTAGCTTTTCAAATAAAAAACAATAGAGAGACAAAAATGTCCATTTTTGACAATGACACCCGATGACACTCTCACCTTCTCATCTCTCTCTCTCTCACCCTAACACCGTGTCTTTGCCATTATTGCTGGTGAGTTTCTCTTTTTCTCTCATTTATTCCTCTCTTTGGATGAACTTCTAACCACTGCCGTGTGCAAATTGACGGTCCACAGCCCTCTAAGAACCATCACTAAAGCCTAAAATCCAGAACTCTCAACTCGATGATGGTAGTTTTTTTTTCATTTGTTCAGCATTATGCTACCTATAGGATTTGTGAATTTGCAATAAGAATCATGATGGTGTTTTGCTTTTCTTTTCTTCTTCTTCCTCTTTTATTTTTTATTTTTTATTAATTCTTATGAAATGATGGTTGAATGTTGATTGGAAGTAGGAGTATTCAACTTTGTTAGAATAGCAACCACATTTGAATGAATAGATTGAGAAAAATATAAATTATTGTTATTTTGCCCTTGCGATTTGAAGAGAATTTATTCTTGTTAGGCATTGGAATCTTGCATTTACTAGCAAGGGGGAATTGTATTTTTCATGCAGTTAAAGTTTCTGGTCGGAGTCAGAAGGCTTTAAGACAGAGAGTCTGTGACTTGAAACTTGGAAATTCCTTTTTACGTTCTTTTGGCAAGGCAATTCACATATTGCCTTTTGTTTTTAGTTGTTATGCTTGGAGTTTTAATATAGGAATCATTGAATGTTCTCAACTCAGTAAATACCCGATGTGGGACTCATCACACACTGGGGTAGTGTCTCCAAGCCCACATGGGGTTACCGGGCCGGCTCTGATACCATATGTAACGATTTAAGGAAAAGCGCTAGCCACATCTGCGCTATACCTCAAAAGGACTAGTCACAATTGAGTCTCCTTGTAATTATTAATAAAGCCCAGATCTACCCAGTAAATACCCGATGTGGGACTCATCACACACCCACACACATCACACAATCAATCAAATTAGGGCATCACACTGGATGTTCAGCTCTTTTGAAAAATGAAGCATCAAAATTTGATAGGCCTTGTATGTTTTCATTCACCTCCTTATCCATTTATGAGTGATTAGATAATGTGAAACTTGCATTTATGACTTTAGTGAAAGCAGGGTTGCCTATTATTACGAGAAAAAGGAATGGCTCCTTAAAGGTAGTTTGGGTACGCCCTATTCAAAACACTTAGCAAGTATGTGGTCATTTTTTGAATTATGATTTTGTTCTAACTTGGTTACAAATGTATATGTGAGGGATGTTTGAGTATTAGGCTTTAACAAATGAGAATAGTAACACTTTGAACAGAGGGTGGTGTTATTTTAAATTCATTATTGGCGGCTACTGGATTCATTTAAGTTTTCATTATTAAACACTTTGATCGTAGCAATAGAAACCACTTACGAGTTATTGAAACAGACCATGGTTCTAAAATTCCAAAAAGTTAATTGAAACAGGTAGGGTCATACGCTAGTAAATTCCTAAATGATCACCAAGATGGTTCAACTTCTGCCCCAACAAGAGGGGTTTTTCCTTACTTTATATGTCACTTTGTGAAAAGAAACATGTCTTAAAGTGGTTTTGTTGCGGAAAGAAAATTAGAGTGGAATGATGAAGATATTATGATTATAGTGTTTGGATTTCTTATACATAGCATAGTTTTATGAATTAGTCTTACCTAGTTGTGTCATTGCTTATTTTCAGGGTATATTATCATGGGAAAGCCAAGGTATGGCATATTCCAAACTAGTGCCTAACGGTTTGGCTTGGAGATTATTGTGAGAACTATGGTAAGAAAAAAAAAATTTATTGGGGTAATGATGATCATAAGGAAGATCTTGATTTCATTTATCTATACAGGAAACTCATGGAACCTATGGTATTTCAGGAACAAGGCTATTTTTGAGGGAATGAGCATCAATGCTAAAGCTGTCCTGGCATTTTCCCATAGATTGAGACGGCAAAATAATCGTATCTGGCTGCCATAGTTGGAAACTGAAGACAAGGTGACAATCATCTGTCTGGCTGTCGAAAAAGCCCCGGAGGCAACAAGAAAGAAAGGATTTTGACGGTTGTTATTCTTCTAGAAAATCTGAATCTGTGTCATTGTTTAAGAATACAAGGCTTTCTAGAATACTTGGAAGTCTTTTATTAGCTTTTGCATTTTTTTATTTTTTATTCTTAATTTTATTTACACGTTTAGGCAAGAATAACAGTATGATGAGTTGAAGTTGTAGGATGCAAAATCTTGTTCCATATGAATATGAGACAAGGGTGCCCCATATAATACAAATAGTGATATTTTGGTCAAATTGCATTGTTAATTCCTAAACTTTAGCTCATGAATGACTTTAGTCCTTAAAGTTTAAAGTAATCATTTTTAGTCTCTTAGATGACATGATCAAATTAAAACTAACATTTAATCACTCCATTGGAGCATTCTTAGTGGGCTTGACAAAATAGCATTTAGTAAAAAATATAGCTAAACCCACTTTAAAACACAGTGCTACAAGCTCGACATTTTAATGCGTAAAATTAACAAATGAATAGTATCTTATGACGTCTATTGAGATACTCTTCATCAACAAACATTTTTTTTGTTTTGTTATTTATTCTCTCCCTCCATCACTCAGTTTCTCTTCTCTCTCATGCATCGATCCAAATGAATCGGCAGAGATGTAGTGCGACAAATGATGGTTAATGGAGGTTGATCGGCAAATGATGGTTGAAATAGAGGATTCATGTTTCGTGAGTCGGCCGATTTGTGCATTGTCAACAAATCTATGGTGAATCTGTAGTTGATGTGGGTTTGATGTGAGTAGTGTTTGTTTGATATAGAATTGAGGGGAAAAAAAGATATTTAAATAGAGAACAATAATTTATAGCTAAAATTGTATGAGTCTGATACTAATACTCTTAGACACATCATATCATATACTATATAATAAAAGTTGGGTTTAGACGCCGTGGTTGAGCCAAGTGGCTTCACCAAATTGCATAATTTTTTTTTAGATTTTTGAAAAAAAACATATATAATTGTTGAGCCAAGTGGCTGCACCAAACTACAGTAAGTTTTTAGATAAAAACAAAAAGTTTTTGATCTTATCAACTTCTTTAGAGTTTGGACAAAGTAACAATAAGTGTTTTTATCAGCTTCTTCTTCTTCTTTTTTTTTTTTTAAATTTTATAAAGTAACAATTTTACTCTTAGCTTACGGGATAAACATTTATCCTACACCATCTATTTTCTAATAGTAACAAATTTAAAAGTTTTATTTTTTCTACTAATTTTTTTTTTGGATAAATTAACAAAAAAATAGGTAATATGTATTAACTTTAATGTAAACAAAAAATTTTTTTTTAAAAAAAATCTAATAACAATCTAGCTAATAACGTTAACTAATCTTTTGGGATAAAGTAAAAAAAAAAAAAAAAAAACTAATATGTAATTAACCTAAACTTCTTGATTAGGTAAACTCCTTTTTCTTTTTGTTCATATCAAGTTATTAAATTCTTCACAGCTTAAAATTATCTAATATAAAAGTGGGGGTATATATATGGTTTTGGTGTATTTTTCCCTTTTCCTACTGTACGGTTTGTTGATATTATTTCCTTCTCATACCTTACCTATGAAACTTGCATGTATGTATTTGCCTTCTTCTTTTTGTTTTTTCATAAAATTATGTTCTTAATTTTTTTTTCATCAAATTGAATATGTTTTGTGTGCGGGTTGCCTTTTGTTTAAGTTATTTTTGTTAAATTTCATCTAATTTTTATGCTTATTATATATGGTCTATCTTCCATTCAATGGTATATCTTTTATGAGAACTAACGGATTAATTTTAACAAAAATCTTATTCGCTTTTTGAAAAATTTGTGTTTATGTGAGTGTCTTTACTTTAACTGTAATTCTAGATTTTTTTTGTAATGTTTAGAAATTTATATTGTTTGTAATTATTGAATTCAGAGTTTCTTTGTGTGTATATTTTTATGTGTGTGTTGTAGTAAATTTTTCTTTCATTTTTTTAAAAAAATAAATTTGGGTAGCTTTTAATTTGTAATATATGTGTGTGTGTATATATATATATATGAAATACTGACAAAGTAAGGTACTATTACTGATTTTTCCAATATGTACATCCACAGGTAGCCATGAGACCAAGATTTGAGCATCGAAAACCATGATAATGATCATCACTCCACAAAGAATGGAGATAGAAAATTGATTAAATATAAAAATGGTGATATAAAAACAATGGATATTTAAGGTGATGTGAAATTTACATGACTTCGTCTACCTCCCCCTTCTGTCAAAGTTAATTCAACTTTCATGTGAGTGTCGTTACTTTAACTCTAATTCCAAATTTTTTATGTAAGTGTCTATACTTTAACTCTAATTCCATATTTTTTTAATGTTTAGAAATTTATATTGTTTGTAATTAATGAATTCAGAGTTTCTTTGTGTGTATATATTTATGTGTGTGTTGTAGTGAATTTTGCTTTCAATTTTTATTTATTTATAAATTTGAGTAGTTTTTAATTTGTAAATTCGGGATGATTTCTCGGGGTTAAACTAAAAATATTAGGTCAATTTTAAACATAATTCATGCAATAGTAGGGTGTTAGATATTGATAATAATTTTTTGCTTGTTTACATTAATTAACATAAACATCCTGGCATGTTTAGTGTTGATATTAATTTGACAATTTAAGATGCAAGCGAGTCATTATAATTAAATATAAATGTCATTATGCCAGTATGTTATCTGTATATATTAAGAGAATTCAGAAAGTTAGTTATTGCTTTTTTTACTGTCAAAAATACCCCTAAATTAATTAACCAACAACTTAAAAATGGGGTTAAAATAATAAATTGGCAAAAAAAAAGTTAGTTATTGCCTTTTTTACAGTAAAAAATACTCCTACCTAAAACTTAAAAATAGGGTTAAAATAGTAAATTGACAAAAATAATAAATTTCTACTTCTACATTGAAATGCTTTGCTGCTTCTAATAAACTCCTACTTTTACGTTGATTTAAATTCCTACTTCTACTCACTAACTCCCTACCAAATAGGATCACTCTTTTGAACAAGTAAAAGTTATGTCTTAGTCCAACCGAATATAGCATTTCTCTCCAATCATTAATTAGTGTTCCTCAAATAAAATTACTACTAAGAGCTTTTAGAAATTTAAAACTTGCCATTATCTATAAAATATTTTTACTATTTTAATTGTTATTAAATTTAATTATATTATCAAAAAAATATATTTTAAAAAATATTTATATATAATTCTTTTACTATGCCGGATCGCACGGGCATAAAACTAGTTAACAAATAAAAGTGATCACTTAAATTTCATAAATAGAAATTATTTTTCAAAAAAAAAGTCTCATAAATTAAAATTTGGACCAAAAATGTATTTTAGTAATTTTAA
>JARYZH020002322.1:0-16724 GCA_030021035.2 Notholithocarpus densiflorus | reverse complement strand
CATCTGTACGATTGATTTTGAATTGAAATTATAAACAAGATCTTTATGTATTTATATTTTACCGTACAATGTAAAAGAAAGAATTCTGTTATAAACAAGAACATAGACTCAGGATTTGAAGTTACGAGGCTAGAGTATAAACAACAACAACGAAAAAAAAAAAAAAAAACATAGTAGTAGTTTTAGAAATTTTTTTTTAGAGTGGTCATTAAGAAATTTTTTTTTTTTTTTTAAAGAGATTGGTTATTAAGAAACTTAAATTATAAAAAATCTAATAAAAGGATAATTTCATATATTGGCAACCAACACAAAAACACGCAAATACATAAATCTTACAATTTCTAGCTACGAATTTTCTTATTTTAAAATCGTTACACGATACTCTGATTAACAATGCTGTAAGTTATTTCTTTTTCAAAATTTTAGTTCAATAAAATTTTTCTTGAGCCTTTTTTTTTTCGTTTGTAAGAGCCTAATATATTATTAAGCATATTAAAGTTTAAGGACAAAATTTGATTACAAACTTAGTTGTAGCCTCTCTCACTAAACAAATTAACATAACTACATATTTTTAAAATCTAACTATTGAATTGCATGTTTTTAAATTCTAAAAAAAAATATCAAATTTCATGCCAATCGGATGTTATTTACTTTTTGATCCATAAACTTCTTTTTTATACTACAAAAATTTAAAATTTAAACATTTGATTGATGACATAACCATTGATTTTTGTTCTTTTTTGAAAGTTTACAAGTATGAAAGATATAAAAAGAAAATGTAATTCAATGGTGGATTTATTAAAATTCACATTCAATAAAAAAAAAAATTTTGAGTGGAGTTGTAGCTTTAGTTTACAATCAAATTTGTTGCCAAACTTTGTTCAAAGTTTAATTATGTTGGTTCTAGAAAAATATAGGGTAGTCACAAATTTTTTTAAAGGATAAAAAATTTTAAAAAAAAATTAAAATTTATATATAACAATTATTTTTTCCCAGGTCAGGGTGGTCTTATGAGTTGTGACCACCCTGCCTTCAATGTGGAGCCGCATCTAAATAGACATTCATATAGTATTAACAAACTATAAACTAAGAAAAATATATAAAATCATTGTTTCTTAATACATTAATATGCAATCATCTACCAACAAAGATTAAAAAAAAAAAAAAAAAAAACCACAAAATAACATTGTTTCTTAATACTGGACTAGCTAGGATTTTTAAATTTTTTAAGTTATATTTTTCTTAAGTTTTTTTATTGAGTAGTTTCTAAGTGGGCTGAGCTAGCTAGGTTGATTGGGTGAGAGAGGAGCCTATGGTTTTGGAAGAGGGGAGTCCAATTGCAAAAATGGAAAATATAACTAATAAAAAATAATAATAATAATCTTAGGACCAGTCCGTCTTATGCAGCTAAACGTATTCACAAAGCGGTATGCATGCAAGGAAGAGTTTCCAATAATTCTGTCCACACGCATATTTTGTGTTTTCCTTGCAAACATTATATATAGCCTTGTAAACAAGTTCAACTCTGAGAGACCTAATTTATATGAAAAATTATCCTCTAGCCTATTGACACATACCACAAACCATGATCACTAGTCCTAGTGAAATGATGTACTGCTACCTATTTCTCATTTGGTTAATGACTGCGATCTTTGCACACTCCTTCATTAAATCATGCTTAAAATCTCTGCCAACAATCCAAAACCCTCCGAGCCCACCAGCCCTATACTTCAAAACCCAAGACATTAGTTTCTCTTACAGGCCTGAATTTGGCTCCTCAGAATATTTCATCTATAGGGAGTCACGTTTTGTCATGACTCAATACGTACGGTGACTATGGGCGGTTCATGAAGAGGCCATGCATGACTAGGCTTCTTGCAGTCCCACAGCTCAACCACACTGTTGATATATGCGAAGAAGAGGTTGAGAAGCTTGTGAAAAGGATAACAAAGAGTTCAAGCGAAGGAAAAGCATGTGATTTGACTCACGAGCCAACCACCTTAACAAACAACACGATATGTAGAATGGCAATGAGTATGCGGTGCTCAGGGACTGAGAATGAGGCTGAGGAGATACATGTGTTGGTTAAGCAGTGTTTGGAGTTGGCAGGGAAACTAAGTAACTGTAGGGGATGCGTTGGGTCCTCTGAAGATGTTTGATTTCTCTGGAGATGGGAAAAGGCTTATATATATGGGCGTTGGGACAGTTTGATAGGCTGGTGGAGACGATCATGATGGAACATTAAGCTAAGGTGATGAATGGTGGAGCAGGAGATCAAAAGTGAGATCTGATGGATATATTGTTGGAGACACAAACTCACAAAGAGACCCAAGTGCTTCTTTCTTGCTTGTGATCTTGTTCATAACTTATGCTATGCTTTCTTTTGATTTTTGGCTTTGTTTAACAAATTATTAGTATATATTTTAATGGGCAAAACTTAGGTACAGTACATTAGGTTTCCCTCTTAAAATTCTGACACGTGCTATTTAATAATCATGGTTAAACGGCGTTAATCACAAAAAATATAAAATAAATAAATAAACACTCTAGTCCCCTGAAATCAAAGAAACGCAGAATGCCAAAGCTCTTTCAGCCCACCATGGACAGCTTCTCAATCTCTTTTCTTTGCAAACCAAATCACCACAACTGAGCAACGGCAGCACTGGAGTTAGAGAGGGGGTTTCCAGCGACCTCCCTCTCACTTTGGAAGCCTTGGCTCTCATCCTCCAATGGCCCACCACTAGCTAAGCCCCACCTAGGTCCCACCACTAGCGAACCTCCTCCCTCTCACCCTTGTAGCACTCCCCCTTCATTTCCTTACTATCTTTGGTGACATGTCCAATCTCAAGCCCAAGGTTCAGGTTTTGTGTGAAATTCTTGGCTTTTGAGGTTGATTTATTTTGAGTTTGTTTTATTTTATTTTATGAGTTGGATCGAAGAGAGATTTGGGTAGATTAAAGAGAGAAAAATCAATGAACTCAAGGGGGTTTTAGAGAGAGAGAAGCAAAGACAGATCGAGATGAGAGAAAATGAAAGAGAAACACTGGGGTGGCGATGGCGAGCGGCTATGGCAGTGAAGGATGGTCTCGATTTTGGGTCTAGTGTTAGGACATATGTGTTTCACATGTTAAGAACATATGTCATGATTTTATGTAATTGGCTAATCCTTTGACAAAACGTACTTTACTTGTATTTGGGTAGATCTAGGATGTGTTTAAATACTTCAAGAAACCATATTTCAAGATCAAGTGTTGAAACCTTCAAGTCTGTTCAAGAAAACATGCTGAAAGTGCAAAATCACTAAAGCTCGACAGCTAGCATGTGTCGAGGTTTAAGGAATTGTTCAGCCCGTATGCTCGACAGCTAGCTCGACAGATTCTCGATACCTCCTATCTGTCGAGGTTTAAGAAAACAGCAATCTGATCTGTTTTTCTTGGGATCCGTGATTATGTGTTTGGGCCTTCTTTTCTCCTAACTCTAAACATATAAAAGGATTGTTTTAAGCGTCGTCAAAGTGTTCACAAGTTGCACAAGCATTGAGCAAACCTTGTTCAAGCAAATTGTGACTGAAGACAAAGTTCTTGCCCTTGTTCATCTCTTTCTTGTGAAGAAGTTGCTGTGTATGTGAACCATAGGGTTTTGTAACCAAGTATCTTCTTGATCTTCATCGTGTGGATGAACTGAAGAACTTTGCAGCCAATTACCTTTTTAGTTGGTGATTGAAGTTGCGTACTGGAATCCGCGCATTGGTTAGTCACGTACTTGGGAGCCGTGCATCAAAATGGGAAACTGTCACTACAGAACAAGTCCAATTGGGTATTGGGGTAAAGATTCAACTGTAGGTTGGTAAGGTACTTGGGATTCCTTTACTTATAACCGCTTGTTGTGATAATAGTGGAGTTTTGAGAGTGATGACCTGAAAATCACCCGGTGGGGTTTTTGCCGTTAGGTTTTCTCCATTCGTAAACAAATCACTGTGTCTTTTATTTTCCGCTGCGTATTTAGTTATTTGGTGATTTGTTTGTGTTACCACGCGCTTTGTATGTTAATTTGATTAATTAATAAACTTGGTTAATTAATTAATTAATTTCAATCACAATTGGTCAATTCAATTTGTGGCCTATCATCTGGGCTAAGAGAGAAGCTTAAGGGAGCTAGCCATGGCGGATCAGTTGCTCTTTCATTCTTTCATCTTGATATATCTCCACTTCTCTCTCTCTCTAACCCTCTTAGATCTTGTAATCTCTCTTTGATCTATCTTTTCTATGCTAAATTTTCTTTCAATAATTTAATGGGTCTACCGTCTATGTTTAGGTTTCAATAATTCAATGGGTTTATGCAGGGTCTTGTGCAAATTGGTTTGTGCTTTAGATGAATTTTCTAACTGGAAATAGTTAGTCTTTAACACCATTTAATGAAAATGTTAATGAGACATATGGCGGAGTTTTAAAAAGGGAACCTAAGGTACTGCATCTGTACCTAAGTTTTGCCCTATTTTAATACCACTAGCTCCTACATAGCTATATGCTAAAATAGACTTCCCTTTATTCATTTTCTGCAAGTGTAATGCCATAAAAAATTTTATAAGTACTCTCTCCCGAAGAAGAAAAAAAAAAACCATTTACAAGTATTGAATTGTTTGCAAGTTGTGATTAGCGTACAATGAAAGTGATTGAAATTAATAGTAATGGTTAGGAATAATACACAAAGTAATAAAGAAAAAACAAGGATAACACAAAAAACAAACAAAAATAGATAACTTTGAGGCATAAAATTGTTATCCTTAGACAATATTTGTCCCCACACTCTTGTTGCTAAAGGGTTATTGCAAACTTATTCCCATAATACAACCAAGTTGTTGGGTTCTACAGATAGTAATTCTGAAGAATAACCACAGAATTTCTTATGTTTCTCTCTAACTTACCATCTAAAACTAAACATTTGAAAATAGTGTTTTAAGTTGTAAGAGGAGAGTGAGACATTGCTGTTATTCTTCGTTACGTGTTCTACACGTCAAATATATGTGAGTTGGAATTTATCTTACCAATCTTGATAATAAGAACTGTACAAAGTATTCTTTATAGGGTAATTATTAGTTTACCCACCTTATTGCACATAGTATAGTACGCATTAAAGTTACAATTTCAATTTAAAAACTGAATTGTATGTAATAGACATTGCTAATTTACCTTACCAAAATTTATACTATTTGTTTGTGTAAATACTAAATAGGATGTAGGTGAGGCGGAATTTACCTTAGTAAATCTTGATAAAAAAAATTTACAAAAAGTATTCTGTATTTAGCGATAGTTTTTCTCCCCCTAACAGTATTGTTGTTGTTGTTGTTTTTTTTTTTTTTTTTTTTGAGAAACAAACACATACAAGGGAGAGGGAAAGGAGTTCTAACACAAAGGCATACTACAACTCCACTCAAAAGCAAACACATCCATACACAAAAGGGATAGGAAATGAGGTTCTAATATAAAGGCACACCATGAATTCCATTTAAAATCTAATATAACTTTTAATGGAGGATGAAACAAGTTATATTATATACAACACAATCTCTTAAACAATACGAGAAACGCTCAAAATTTATAATATTTGTTTATGAGAATAGAATTTTCATGATAATAATAATGATAGTTTTTCTCCCCCTAATTAAGTAGTAGTATTGTTGTTGTTAATATTATTATATTAGATTTATTTTGTTAATTTGGTAAGATTAGGACTTAGTGGGACGTAGGTATGACATAATTGACAAGCAACAACGCGGAAGAAGAGTGAGGTTGCGACAAGAGCATGAGCATAAACCCCACGGCCTCTCTCTATGGCAATATGGAGTACTGGAACTAGGTGGTCTCATGACCACCAGCATTTTCACTATTGATGGTCGACTTTCACACGGCTAGTAAGTTGTAGGTCAAATTCTACATAGAGATTAGAGAAACAAAAGGAAAATAGAGAGAGAGAGACAGAGAGAGAGAGAGAGTTGTGGGACGACAACTATGAAAGGAAAAATGAAAATAAAATGGATAAAAGAAGAAAGAAGGCATATAAATGATTGCCATCTCATGCTAATTAACTTTAATCTCTAGTCGCATAACTATCATTATTAAACAATATTTCATATTTATGAAAATTCTCTGCACAATTTGTAAAAATAGGTCTAGAGAAAAAAGAAAAAATTTACTTTAACATGGATTTTAACCTTTTTTTCATTTCTTTCAATCCAAATAAAAGAAACTCAAAGATAAAAAATTGAATAATAAATACATCCTTAAATTTATGATTTGGTAATGAGTTTTAGTAGTCTAATAGTCCACAAACTCCAAGATAAAAAAGAATTAAAACACCTATAAAATGTGTGCATTTAGGGTGCGTTTGGATACCACTTATTTTGCTGAAAACTGAAAACAATACAAAAATAATTTTCAGTTACTGTTCACACTAAAAAACACTGTTCATATGCTTGATGCACTGTTCATGTCCCATGAACAGTGCACCAAGCGCTGGTCCAAAAAAAAAGGGCTGAAACGCAAAACGTCCAAACGTGGACGTGATCCAAACGCTCACTTAGAGTGCGTTTGGGAAGCGCATTTTGCGCTTCCCATGTCTGTGTTTTAACGTTTTTCCTTTTTTTTTTTTTTTTTGAGCTGTGATTTTTTACTTTTCTTCAGTGCACAGTGCACACCAGTGGGTACCGTGCACTGTTCATGGGACCCACAAACTTCACTTTTCAGTAACTTTTTCATTAAAAATGGGTCACGCGATACTATTCACACATTTAAAAATTATTTTATTACAGTATTTTCAGTTTTCAGCAAAATAAGTTATATCCAAACGGACCCTTAGTGTCTATTTGGCTAGCTTATTTTTTGCCAACTTATTTTACTATTCAGCTTTTTTTTGCTACTATTCATGGGTCTCACTACATTTTTTGGTACTATTCATGAGTCCCATTGTACTATTTCAACTAACATTTACCTTTATCTACAGTACTTTCAGCAAAAAGTTTTCAGTTTCAGCAAAATAAGCGGATCTCAAACAGACCCTTAGATTAGCATTTGTTGAAAGCTTATTTGCTAAAAGTTGGTAAAAATATAGTAAAAATTGAGGCTGAAGGAAAAAGATAATCCAAACTCATGCTATGAGCTTTAAGAATAAAATATAACATGTTAGGGAATTAAAAAATAGAGAGAGAAATCTACCATTTACATAGAGAAGAAATTACTCAATATTAATAGTAGATCTAATACTCAAAATATTTATATTTGAAAATTGCACGTCAAGATATCAAGAAATTAATATCATTAGTAGTTTTATTTACAATAATATACCTTTAGGATACAAAAAAATGAGTCCATAAAAAATTTAGGATTTGAATTTAATAATATAAGCTTGATCAGTGAGTCGGGTTGGATCTGTGTTCAATCCGGTTAAGTTGGGTCAAAACATGCTGTTGTTCCTTTTTTTTTTTTTTTTTTTTTTTTTTTTGGATTTTGTTCGAGGGTTTGAGCATATTAGCCCATTGGGGGTTCATTTTTGTTAGGTCCACTAAAATCTAATACTAAGGTTTGGAAATAGAGAATTGTATGTTCATAATATTTTTACAATAAATTTTAGGTGGTAAGTTATTACTATTTCTAATTTAAATTCATCATTGAGCTAAAATTACTTTTTTTCTCACTACCAACAACCAACTAACAACTCCAAGGAGTTGACTTAGTGATCTTAAGGCCTCACAAAATTTATAAGATTTTGAGTTTGAAACCTTTTACCCCCATTTTGGGGTCACTTTCATGCGCTTCTTACAATCTACCACTTAAAATTTATTATGAAACTACTTTTGTGAAAATGTTATGAATATAACATCTCTACTTTCTACTAAATATAATGATGCCTAGCTAGCTAGGACTAGTAGTATTGAGACTTTTGTGACCACCTATCTTTGATGGTCTCATAGACCACCTAAATTTTACTTCGTTTCTTTATGTAATATGCGATTCATCTATAAAAGATTTTGAAAAGTGGCCGGTACAAGACATGCGACCTCAGACCTCAGGAGAATGCCATATAAAGACTACGAGGTGTGAAGAACCAAAGCCCAACCAACTGAAACACACCATTTTGTAAATGCCTCCTATCTCTTTCAATTATATCCTTCAAGTTCAATATACCATTTGTGTTACTTTACTCTAGATTTTACAACTGAACCCCAACTCTCTTCTTCAGAAAAAATCATCACTACGTACCCTATGGAAAACGTTGCAAGATCCTTCCCTGAGGGCCATCTGTCCTTCAACGTCACATTCATCGCTACTAGAAACACTTTCCTACTCCCACATGAACAACTTATGCCTAGTTCATTGCATGCCATTTTTGCCTTTATGATTCCAGTGGTCATCACCTTACTTGGACAGAAGTATCAAGGGAAGGCCATTACTCCATTTGATACACACCCCATAACCATGACTTTCGGCATTTCTTGCTTCTTAGCATATTGCTTGGCATATGGCTTTGAGCTGAAGAGTCATGTGACTCAGCAACCTCCAACTCATGCAGCTACACTAGGAAGGAGCGTGGTAGTATTTGGTTCACTGTCATTGGTTTCCTTTGTATCAATTTTATTCCCAGTCTCAGTACAACCAATTCTATTTGGACTCTATACATTGCTGTTGATGGGCTTTCTATTGCATGCCCAAGTCTCTAAACTGTTTGGTGCACGGGAGAGGAGAGAGAGACATACATCACATAGGTCATATTGGAATGTGGCAGCAACTACCTTTAGGGAGGGAAGCATACTTCCACTGTAAATCAAAGAAATTCTGGCTACTCGATTTGGAAATGACTTGTACTTGCCGGGTTAACGTTTATGATGTAACTCGTTGATTCTGAAGGCTTATAGTCAGACATAGAGAATGAAAACAGTATATGTAGTTGGTGAATTGTATATCTGATGCAATTCCTGAGTACTGTAATGTATTAGCAACTATAACAGATGTTCAAAGTTCAAACTGCAGAATTGCATTATTTTAGATTCCATGATTGCTAGATGAGGTCAGTTATGCAGGTTTATATAGACTTGGCAAATTTGGAGGCGGACGCGGTAACTTGACTTGAACCAAAAAAGAAAAAAAAAAAAAAAAAGGGACCCAACTTGGGATTTTTTTTTACTTATTTTTGGGATCCGCTTATTTTGCTGAAATTGAAATTTTTTTTACTGAAAGTACTGTAAATAAAGGTAAAAGTTAGCTGAAATAGTACAGTAAGACTCATGAATAGTACCAAAAAGTACAGTGAGACTCATGAATAGTAGCAAAAATAAGCTAAATAGTAAAATAAATTAGCAAAATTAATTATGCCAAACGGACACTTAGTGTAAATATATATTAAATAATACATAAATTCTTAAGTCCAAAGTTTAATAATCTTGTTTTTATCACAAATAAAGAAAATAAAAAACCAAAACAAAAACTAGATGATGTGGACCATGTCCGGTTACAATCTTCTCAAGTGCACTTCTTGTTTGTAAAATATTAAAAAAAGTTAAATTTCATAAAATGATATCTACATATATATATATTTATATATATTTATATAAATAAGTTTTAAGATAAAACGTAACATATTGAGTAAAAATAAAAAATAATATGAATGGCATTTCAATCTACTTAATTGTTAATACTTGATTATTAGTGGAAATATTCATAGTTGAAAATTATGCCTCAAGTTGGTGAGTTATTATTGTAAGTATTTTCATTTATAATACAAAATATTAATATAGCTTAAATATACAATGAAAATGAGCTAATAAAAAATTTAAATTTAAATTTATGACTATTTTATAAATGGATCAAATATTAATTAGTATATTACCTTCAAATCTATATAATCAACTTCGAGTGCAAAATCAAAACTTCCACATTCTCTGGTTGAAGGCATGATTGATACTAAGTAAAAATTTTACCATCAAACTAAAGGTTGATTTAGAAGCAACTATAGTTATAAGAATGCTCAAGAGATCACATGCCATTAAAGAGAGTTCTAAAAATCAATTTTAATTCTCTTTTTGCTGAAAGAGAACATCTAACTTTCCATGTTGCTTTCGATTAAGTGTAGCTCTTCCAAATACAAGTCTAATTGAGAATTTCACTCATTTGTGTTATTAATGGAAACACACTCTAGGGTTTAAATCCTCCTTCACCCATTGTAACTATCAAATAATAATAATAATAATAATAATAATAATAATAATAATAATAATAATAAGCCAAAATGCAAAAAAAAAAAAAAAAAAAAAAAAAAAAGTGAGTCCTTGTGACCAAGGTTTTGAAACTTGGATCGGACCGTACGGTTTGACCCAATTAATCGAGAACTACCCCTTGAGACGGTTCTTTTAACCCCAGACCCAGCTTTACTCGACTACAAAATAGACGATTCATTAAACCCAAGACCCAATTAACTGGGACCTGCCCCTTGAGAGGATTATTTTAACCCCAAACCCTAAAAATGTAAATTGAAATTGAAATGTTTAGTTCTATGAATAACCAATCAAAAATATATATATATATATATATCGAATTAAAGGAATGAATAGACCTGTGTGTGTGTGTCATTGGGGAATCTTTGTCAATGTTAACATGTAATAGGGTATGTGGGCTTTAGGCTCACCTTGTTTACTTGTATAGCACACTTACTTGTACTTCACACTCTGCCTCCTATATAAAGGCACTCATTTATATTCTGTTACTTGAGAAATACAATACATTTATTTAGTATTTCTAATATGGTATCAGAGCCACTGCTCTGACCTTTTCTTAGCAGTCTTGTCTTTATTGGTGTTACTCCATTCTCAACATCGCTTCCACCATCACAGCAGCCACCGCAGCCTCTCGCCATTGAACCTCCGACGTCTTCCAGCCGTCTTCCTTGGGTTCCGAACCTGCAGCCGTCGTCGTTGAGGAGTTTCACACCACAAAAACCACTGCCCTTTGCATCACTGCTGCGAATATTGCTCCGATTAATTTTCTGCAAGTACCACTGAGATCGTCTTGCGCTGATCTACAGACTCGTGGAAGCCTCGAAGCCATTGGAGACCGCACGCGCCCCCACGCGCTGCTCAAAGGTTCTGAGCCGCAACCCACACGCCACTGCACATTTGGGTTGTATCACCACGCGCTCCCACACGCTGCATCTTCAAGTCACGCGCCTCAACGCTCCTGCTGACATCATTTTGCCACGTCAGCCCTAGTTGTGTCATCGCTGACGTCACTTGCTTGTGTCAGCTGCTGACGTCATCGTTTGACTTCTGGAGATTTGACCGTTGACTTTTTCCTAAATTCGACTTTTTGCAGTCCAGGTGCTCCTTATCCAGTTTTTCGCGTAGATTTCATTTTTGCAATCCATTTTTGCATATTTTGCTTCTAAATGAAGAATTAGGACAAGTCTTCTTCCTTTTGCAACAATCATCGCCGACAATCCAACAAACTTTTTTGCAATTTTTGCAAACATTTTGGCCATAATATTGAGACTTGCTATCAGCGCAACAAATCAGCTGTTTCCATTTATGCTGCTACAATTGCTAACACTGAGAGTGTCCAACCCATGACTCCCGTCTCTACACAGTCTCAGTCTTCTGGAACCACTCTCACCATTTCCAGAGATGACCTTATAAACATCATCGCTAATGTCATTCGTATGGTTGGTAATGCATCTTGTTCCTTTTCTCTCTCAGCTTTATCTGGTATGTCTCCTACCTCTTGGCTTATGGATTCTGCTTGTTGCAATCACATGACACCTCACTCGTCCTTATTTTTTGACCTTAAACCTACACCACACCCTTTTATTATTCGCACAGCAAATGGTTCCACAATGTCTGATCATAATATAGGTTCTGTTTTGACCTTCAACCTCTCGGTTCCTGGGATCTTTAATGTTCCTAACCTTTCTTACAATTTATTTTCTGTGGGACAATTAGCTGAATTGAGTTATCGCATTATATTTGATTATTCTGGGTGTATTGTGCAGGATTTGAGGACGGGACAAAAGCTTGAGACCGGTCCCAGAGTTGGGCGTATGTTTCCCGTGGACAACTTTTGTCTTCCATTTGTTGCTCTTGTTTTTGTTGCTGCAACTGCTACAGTTTCTTCTATTCATTCCCTTACACTTTGGCATGCTCGACTTGGTCACGCATCTTCCTCTCGGGTACAACAATTGGCTTCTAGAGGTTTGTTAGGTTCAGTGTCTACATAAAATTTTGATTGTGGCTCATGTCAGTTAGGAAAACAACCAGCTTTGCCTTTCAATTCTAGTGAATCAATATCCACTGATATCTTTGACCTTATTCATTCTGATATTTGGGGGCCTTCCTCTGTCTCTAGTATTGGTGGATCTCGATATTTTGTTGTCTTTGTTGATGATTACTCTCGTTATAGCTGGATTTTTCATATGAAACATCGTTCTGAATTATTGCAAGTATATTCTAATTTTGCAAAAATGGTTGAAACTCAATTTTCCTGACGTATCAAAATTTTTCGATCTGATAATGCTCTTGAGTACACTCAATATGCTTTCCAAGCTGTTTTGAATTCCTATGGCACTGTTCATCAACTAACTTGTCCAAGTACCTCTCAGAAAAATGGTAGAGCCGAACAAAAAGTTCGTCATATTCTTGACACTGTTCGTGCTCTCCTTCTCTCTACCAAAGTTCCTACTCCTTTTTAGGGCGAAGCTGCTCTTCATGTTGTTCATGCTATTAATCGCATTTCAAGTCCTGTTATCCAAAATCAAACTCCATATGAGTGCCTTTTTAGGTCACCTCCAGACTATCACCACCTTCGCTCCTTTGGTTCTGCTTGTTTCGTTCTTCTTCAGCCACATAAGCATAACAAACTTGAGCCTCGGTCAAGGCTTTATTGTTTTCTTGGCTTTGTTGTTTTCTTGGCTATGGTGAAACTCAAATGGGGTATCAGTGTTATGATCCTGTCTCTCACCGTCTTCGTGTCTCTCGCAATGTTGTCTTTTGGGAACATCGCTCCTTTGTCGAGCTCTCACACTTTCGTGCCTCCCTATCTTCCTCTTCTGTCTTAAATCTTTTTCTAGATGAGGCACATATTCCTTCTGTAGCTGCTCTTGATTCTCTTGTAGTTGCTCCTGATTCTCCTGTAGACTTCTCTGTCCAACCACCAAATATCCTTGATCCATTTCCTAGTTCACTCGTTAATGAACAGGTGGAAAACGAACAGGTCGAAGACGAGCTACCCAACCCTGAGCTTGGGTCCCCTGCTCCTGCTCTGCCTGAAGATCTTGCACAAGACATTCCACATCGTCACTCAACTCGGGTAAGATCTATTTCTGCACATTTACTTAACTATCATTATTACACTGCCCTTACTACACTGCACGAGCCTCACACCTATCGTGAGGCTTCCATTGACCCTTTATGGTAGATTGCAATGAAAGAGGAACTTGATGTATTATCTAAAAATCATACTTGGGATTTGGTGACTCTCCCTCCTGGGAAATTTATGGTTGGTTGTAAGTGGATCTACAAGATTAAAACTCGCTCTGATGGGTCCATTGAGCGCTACAAAGTTCGTCTTGTTGGAAAAGGTTTTACACAGGAGTATGAGATTGATTATGAAGAGAAATTTGCTCCAGTTGCTTGTATCTCATCTGTTCGTACCCTCTTAGCTGTTGCTGCTGCCAGTAAATGAGACTTTTTTCAGATGGATGTCAAAAATGCATTCCTTAATGGGGATTTAAGTGAAGAATTTTATATGCAACCTCCTCTTGGTCTCTTTGTTGAATCAAACAATGTTTGTCACATTCGACGTGCACTTTATGGCCTTAAACAAGCTCCACAAGCTTGGTTTGCCAAATTCAGCTCTACCATCTCTCACTTTGGTTACATGGCCAGTCATTATGATTCTGCCTTATTTCTTCGTTGCACTGACAAAGGCACTATTTTACTTCTCCTGTATGTGGATGACATGATCATAACTGGTGATGACCTCAGTGGCATTCAAGAACTCAATGATTTTCTCAGTTAGCAGTTTGAGATGAAAGATCTTAGACATCTCAGCTACTTTTTGGGTCTTGAAATCACTCATTCTTCAGATGGACTTTATATTACTCAAGCCAAGTATGCCTTTGAACTCTTGTCTCAAGTTGGACTCACTGATAGCAAGACTGTTGACACTCCAGTTGAGCTTAATGCGCATCTTACTCCCTCAGGAGGGAAACCATTGTCTAATCCCTCTTTTTATAGACGCTTGGTTCACAGCCTAGTTTATCTCACTGTCACTCGTCCAGACATTTCCTATGTTGTTCACCAGGTGAGCTAGTATCTGTCTGCTCCACGATCGACTCACTATGTTACTGTTCTGTGCATTCTTTGATACCTAAAGGGCATTCTCTTTCATGGTCATTTCTACTCTGCTCAGTCTTCTCTTATTCTCCGTGCATTTTCTGATGTTGATTGGGCAGAAGATCCCACTGATCGCAGGTCCACCACTAGTTATTGCTTTCTTCTTGGCTCTTCTTTGATTTCTTGGCGAAGCAAGAAACAAACTCATGTGGCCCGCTCCAGTACTGAAGCAGAATATCGTGCCCTTGCTGATACCACATCTGAGCTCATTTGGCTACGATGACTTCTCAAAAACTTAGGTGTGTTCACATCCTTTGCTACTCCTCTTTATTGTGACAACCAGAGTACCATTCATATTGCTCACAATGATGTCTTCCATAAACAGACTAAACACATCGAGATTGATTGTCATTTTATCCGTTATCATCTTGTCCATGGTGCTCTCAAGCTAATCTCAGTCTCTTCTAAAGATCAACTTGCAGATATGTTCATCAAGTCACATCCTAAGGGACGCCTTTATACTTTTGTTGACAATCTCAAGTTGGTCTCACATCCACCTTGAGTTTGAGGGAGGCTGTTAACGTGTATTAGGGTATGTGGGCTTTAGGCCTACCTTGTTTACTTGTATAGCACACTTACTTGTATTGCACACTCTGCTTCCTATATAAAGACACTCATGTATATTCTGTTATTTGAGAAATACAATACATTTATTCAGTATTTCTAACAGTTAAGAAAGAGGGGTTCACTTTCACGATTTAAGAACCTCTAACAACATGTTCAGAGGTTAAAGAGTGATTATACATGGAGTTGAAGTACAGTACCACCGAATTCTACCTACGGCCCAGATTTTATTGAGCTAATTATTGGCTGCTGTCGGAAACCATGAGCGACGACAACATCAGCTTCGAAAACGACCGGTGGGCAGTGGGACCACGAAGTCTGTCGAGCATCAACCTTTCTCTCCTCTTAGCATTTTGTTAGGACTTAGGACTATATAATAATAAAATCTAATATACTAAGTCCTCAAAATAACGATGTCTAACATCTCAAAATAAAAATGAAAATAACGATGTCTAGCTAGGACCACTGAAACTTTTGTGACCACCTATTTTTTATGGTCTTATAGACCACTCAAATTTTAATGTAATATATACGAGGTCTGAAGCATGACAGCCCTACCAGCTAAAACACAACATTTGAAAATGTTGGAAAATATTGTGTTTTTTGTAAGAGGAGAGTGAGACGTCATTGCTGATGATGGGCTTTCTATATATTACCCTTCGTTACGTGTTCTGCACGTCAAATATATGCGAGTTGGAATTTACCATACCAATCTTTCTTTCTTTTTTGAGAAAGAACCTTACCAATCTTGATAAAAAGAACTTTACAAAGTATTCTTTATAGGGTAATTATTAGTTTACCCACCATATTGCACATACAATACACTTTTATTTCAGTTTAAAAACTGAATTGTGTGTAATAGACATTGCTAATTTGCTTTACTGAAATTTATGGTATTTGTTTGTGTAAACAGCATGTATGTGAGGCGGAATTTACCTTACTAAATCTTGATAAAAGAACTTTACAAAAAGTATTCTCTATGGAAAATTTATGATTTTTTAATTTTGAAATACAAACACATCCATACGCAGAAAGGAGAGGAAATGAGGTTCTAATATAAAAGCACAACATGAATTCCATTTAAAATCTAATATAACTTTTAAAGGATGATGGAACAAGTTATATTACATACAACACAATCTCTTAAACAATACGAGAAACGCTCAAAATTTATGATATTTGTTTATGAGAATAGAATTTTTATGATAATAATAGTGATAGTTTTTCTCCCCTAATTAAGTAGTAGTATTGTTGTTGTTAATATTATTATATTAGATATATTTTGTTTGGTAAGATTAGGACTTAGTGGTACGTAGGTATGACATAATTGAAAAGCAACCACGCGGAAGAAGATTAGAATAGTGAGGTTGCGACAAGAGCATGAGCATTAACCTCACTGCCTCTCTCTATGGTAAATATGGAGTACGCGAAATAGGTGGTCTCATGACCACCAGCATTTTCACTATTGATGGTCGACTCTCACACCGCTAGTAAGTTGTAGGTCAAATTCTACCATAGAGATTAGAGAAACAAAAGGAAGAGAGAGAGAGAGAGAGAGAGAGAGTTGTAGGACGACAAATATGAAAGGAAAAATGAAAATAAATAAATAAAAAAGATAATCCAAACTCATGCTATGAACTTTAAGAATGAAATATAACATGTTAGGAAAAAAAAAAAAAAAAAAAAAAAAAAACAGAGAGAGAAATCTACTATTTACATAGAAAAGAAA
>JARYZH020002321.1:0-16724 GCA_030021035.2 Notholithocarpus densiflorus | reverse complement strand
ACACTTCCATCACATGAGAAAAAAGCCACATGGCTAAATTTTAAGAGAGAAATCTAAGAAACAACACCTAAGTTTTGTACCTAAGTTTTGTCCTTTAGCTAAAACTCTATCACCTAAGTTTCAAAAAATTCAAAATTTACTTGAACTAAAATTTTATTTGCCGAACATGTTATTTGTCTTAGGAACATGTTTGGGGCCTTGGGCTCCAACCACCTATAGGAATATGGTGTGTCCCTTCATGTGCGATGCATATGCTCACTTGATTATCTGAGTTAAGTAAGTCACGTGCATTTCACATGACAATAACCAATCTTATCTTCCTATTAGTCGTTGGAGCTCAATGCTTCAAATATGTTTGGAGTTAAACTTTGTCATGTCTTATAAATTTTTAGGATATTTTAGTTTAAGTAAAATTTTATTTTATCTAACTTTTAAGAAATTTAAAATTGTATCCTAATTAAAATCTGATTACCAAAAATTTCAAAAATTTTTAAATAAATTTAATATTTATTTTAATTTTTTAAACTATCATAATTTTTTATTTTAATATAACAAATTTACAAATTCCTACATCATGTGGCTCAATATTTATATATTCCAATAGTTAAATTAAAATTTCAAGTGCCTCAATAAATATTATTAAGATAGTTTTAATAATATTTGTAAAAAATATATTTTTTTTAAACATATTTATATTAAATCGTGCATCACGCAAACATAATTAAAGTGGAACCTGAGAGAGTGGTTCAATTTTGAAAACCTAAAATGTCTCACATTACATCAAGTAGCGTAGCTAAATTATACCAGATGTAAAATGTAATTTACAAAAAAAAAAAAAAAAAGGATAAAATTTGGCTCCAAACTAGTATAAAGTTATCTTCTCCAACCTATTATATGACGACTTATAAGATTATTTATATATATTATTTAAATAAGACTAACATTGATGTTGCTGTTTTCGACAAGTCAGTAGGCCTCAGTGTGGTGATTCGAAACCATGAGGGTGGTGATTCGAAACCATGAGGGGGCAGTGATTGCAGCTCTAAGTATGCATGCATCTCCAGCTACCTCTAGGTCCCTTGGAAGCCAAAGCTATGGCCATGGACAAAGCGGTATCTTTTGCTTAGGACATCAGCGTGAGGGATATGTGGTTTTTGAAACAGACTCTAGCATGGTCACTGAGGCACTTAACGGCTCCACCACCCCACCAGTTACTATAGCCAACCTCATTGCTGATACTCAACATTGACTCTAGGACTTCAAAATGACTCATCTACGACAGTGCTGCAAGGGAATAAACCAGCCCATTTTTTGGCAAAACACGCCAAAGAATTGCAAATTTTGTAACTTGGATAAAGGAAAATCCACCCGTTATTAAATCAGTTTTGATTCAAGATGCTTTGTATTTCTCTTCTTCATGAAATAAAGTTACCGTAATTTTCATTAAAAAAAAAAGTAATATGACCCATTAAAAAAAAGTTATGTGATTAAAACTACACATAAATAGTCTATGTCACATTGTTAGTTGGAAGGAGGTTGTTCCAATTGGTTTTGAGCTAAAATTTTATAATAAAAAGAATGGTGCAAGAATTTAACTGATAGAGCTGATGGAAAAGAAAGGTTAAAATATTGGTGGCAAAGAGAGGATAAGAGAAGAAGTCACTATCTCAGATATGTTGAGTTATTGGAGGTTTTTTTTTTATAGGGAGTTATTGGATGGACATGTTTAGGTCCTTTTAATCTCAATCTATTCTTGTATCTTAAAGTAAGGCATTTTTTAGATATACACCGCTGGCAGTTTTTTTAAGACCTTCTCTCTTCTTCTATCATTTTAGTTATTTAAAAAAAAAAACTTTTTTCCTCTCTTCCCATGTATGTGTTAAAATACTTAGTATTCTTAAAAAAAAAAATCTCAGCCTAATCTTAGTGTCTGTTTGGCTAGTTTATTTTTTACCAACTTATTTTACTATTCAGCAGTTTTTGCTACTATTCATAGGCCCCACTGCATTTTTTGATACTATTCATGAGTCTCACTGTACTATTTCAACTAACATTTACCTTTATCTACAGTACTTTCAGCAAAAAGTTTTCAGTTTCAGCAAAATAAGCGGATCTCAAACATCTCAGCCTAATCTTAATTTTATGTATAAATAAAATGAAATGAACGTATGTGTACAATCGGTAACTTGACAAAAACCAAATCATCTTTTTGAATTGCCTTTCCAATTTCGGTGACTTTCCTCTCCATCTGATTACTTTTTATTTTGATTCCAATTCATTCTTTCATTTTTGTATGGTGGAAGTGATTAAAAAAATATGTGTTATTAATCAAAATACTTTTCTTGAGGGTAAAAATTCGAAGATCATTCAAGAAATTAAACATTAAGGCAAAAATGCACTTTTTGCCCCTACATTTTGGGCCGACTTTCATTTTAGTTCCTAATTTGATTTTGCATTTAGTTCTTGGAAATAAAAAATCATTGGTCCCAAAATATCCTGTTTGCACAATAAATACTGACGTGACTAATAAAATAATAATAAAAATTTATTTCACTTTTAAAAAATGACATACATTTTCTAAATTTAAAAAAAAAAAACAATTTTAATTTAATTATAAAAAAATCAAAAATTATTTTTTAAGTTTTAAAGATTGAGAAAAAAATTTATGGCAACTTTCTCAAATTTTCTTGAACTTTCTTAGCAAACAAACGCATCAAAAAAATTAAATATATCAATTTTTAGACACAAAATTAAAATTTAAAAAAAAATTTTGAAACCCCACAAACCCAAAACAAAATCCAAACCCAATGACAAACGATTCATAACTCTCTCAAGCTCTCTCTCTCTCTCTCTCTCTCTCTCTCTCTCTCTCTCTTACTGGTGGTGGTGGTGGTGGGGTCATCTCACGACGAGGAGATGAAGGAGTTGTTAGGCCCTTATTGTGTATGGTGATGTCGTTAGACTGGGAATCACCAACACAGATAGAGAGAATAAAATTATGTAACGTGACAATGAATGAGGAGTCTCAGTATTTATAGACTCATCATGTCTCTTGGGAAAAGATATCTCTATTTACCAAGATATGTATCTTATCTAAAAGACACACTACTTCTGTATATAACTAACTTTAACGCTTAATTAATTCTCTGTTATTGGTTGGTGAAGCAAAACCATCCACCATATGGGTGTTATTATATAGGTGAGAGTGCACCATATTATGGTGTGATCACCTATCACTATTATGTGCTAACATCTCCCACTTGATTGCACCATAATAAATGGTGTTAGCTACAATCAACATATACTATGATGTCACCGCGGTATTGCCCTATGTTGATTCTCATTTATGTCTTTCATAGATCGGCGTCAGTGTCTGACTCTGGCAAAAATTGTGTACACATCTTGTCATGTACACCACTCCTGTAGTATACTTCGGATGTCTTATCATTCACTATTATTTCAAATGAATGGCATCGAACATGTGGAATGCTTGTTACCACACACAGTTGGGAATCTTAGTCCACACCCACACCGCCAGTCGACGTTCTTCAACCACACATATCAGACATGTGTTGACCTGCACTGAATCGTTTGATACTTCCTCTAAGCCAGTATCCTAAAGGTTTTCTCATACGACTTCAGCGACTTTTCATTGTACAAGCTGTGTTATGTATGATACATGATGATGCCGTGAAAATCACCAGTGAGCTACACAGTTTTCGCCCGCTCGAAAGAATATCTGCACAATGAAAACAGAAGAGACCTAACAGAGAGCACCGGTGTGGTGCCGGCCAAATACCCTCTGAAGGTCAAGTTAGAACTATTCTCACAACTCTAGAGTGCTAGAGAGGGTAAATCATGCGTACCTTGATTTGTGAAAGTATTGGGCTTTTATAGTAGAAAGTTGACATCCCTTCCTTGGTACGGAAGTCTTTTCCTTTTAGGATTCTACTTGGAATAGACCCAATCGTGATTCGCAAGATCTTACCTTATAGAAAAGATCTGCACGTATCCTCCGGGATCCCTACCATATTAGGACTCTATTCACCTTAGGATTCCACGGCGATCAAATACTTGTCTTGCAAGCATTTTTCATCAAAGGCTTTTGCTATTTCGGACCTCTGGACAGGTTGGGCTTGCCCTTTATCGGCCCAGGAACATGGATCTGTCAGGCCCACTTTCAGGCCTCGACAAGCTATATTCTAACCCTCATCAGTTGCCCCCTTCACCCTACAGGTCCGTCATAGTTGTGGGAAAGGACCAGTGGGGTAACGGTTAAAGGTTAAATGGGAGACGGTCCTATCATGAATGGCCAGACGGATCCAAGACCAGCGGGTCGACGGTCTCAGCGCAGATGCCGTCAACTGCGCAAATGCTTGACAGGTTGTCCGGAAGCCATTATGGCGTATGACACGTGTCGACCTCCGATTGGTTTTTATCTTGGATCGAAGCGTCGCTTTGTCTTCCGTGCACTCCCTTTATAAATACAGGGGTTTATCTCCTTCATTTCTTCATTTTCAGCGGAAGTATATTGTTAGAGCGCCATCCGTCATCATTGTCAGAGACCTCCCCGTTCATCTAAATACATCCGTCATCTGCGCATTTTCTCCGTCCATTCACAAAAATTGGTAAGTATCCTCTATCCGTGAATACTGTAAATATGCCGCCTTTATTTTAATTAATTTAATTTCCTGAACTCTATACACCCGTCACACAATTTCTAGATTCGTCTGAGTCTTAGGTTTTGTCGTCACATGTAGGCGATGTCTAGTGCGTCAAGTAACCAGTCATTCGTCCGTGACGGGGTGGATTACGAAGGAGTATATCCGTCCGGTCATAGAGACTCAGAGAGTCCAGATGAAGAGAGGACCCCGTCTGCCTCTTCCTCGTCCTCAAAAAATGAGGATATGGAGATGGTTGACCAAGAAGAGGTTTCTGATAACGGTGAGGAGCGAACAATAAGATCCGTCATGGGTGCTGATGGACTTAGGGAGTTCATCATGTTGCCGGAGTGGACGGTGAATAATTTCGTGTCTACTATCAAGGAGAATCACTTCAAAACACTTAGGGATATTTATCAAATTCCTAGTAACATCCCCATCTGTCTACCCTATAAGTCAGAGAAATGCTACTATGAAGGGGTAGAAGGTGTCGGAGTGTATGAACAGATGCTGAAGGCGGGACTTAGGTTCCCTTTAAGCTCCCTCCATCGTGAGCTTCTCAAATGTTTGGGCCTATCCGTCAATCAAGTGTCACCGAATGCTTGGAGGGTCTTTATAGCAATGGAGATCTTGTACGGTGCCATGTCTGGCGGTGCCAGAAGTCTGACGGTGAGGGAATTCCTTCACTGCTACCGTCCGGACGAGATTGACAGGTCAAGGGGGATGTATAGCTTTGTAACCAGGAGTCCGTTGTTGAAAGTAATATACGAAACACCCAACTCCAATAGGGATTGGAAGAGCCGATACTTCTTCTTAGAAGGTGACAACTGGATGTGTCACCCAGGGGAGACGAAACACATGCCCGTCGACACAACTTGGGGGATATTGAACCCGTCCAGTATGAACCCGTCCTAATTTTTTTTTTTTTTTTTTTTTTTTTTTTTTTTTTTTTTACTGCCGTTCAATTTATTACTCCCTTCCTTTTAGGAATTTTGACCGTTCTTCTTTGCAGTTAGACGGCATCCACAAGTTAATCTTGAGGAGTTCAGTTTTCTTGAGAAGATTTTTTCAAAGACCCAGGCTGAAGAAAGGGCTTGGGCAAAACTAGTCAATCTCAACACCATTCACTGGTACTGCGACGGACCCGAGCCTACACCAGCAGCCGTTAAGTACGAAGAAAAAACACGTAAACGTGAGTCCGTTGTCTTCATTTTATTTGAACGGTCTCCATTTATTATCAGTAATTTTACCCGTTCTCTCTTATTTTTAGAAATGGACGACGCCAAGAGGAGAGCACTAATTAGGTCGCAAGCTGCAAAGAAAAAGGAGTCCGGCAACGTGGCACCAGCGGAGCTGGTCACAACTAACCCGTCCTCAAAAAGAAAACTTCCGCCTAAGGGAGACCGTCCGGCCAAGAAACACAAAGTTCCTTTGGAACCCGTCTTAGGGCTAATGGCTGATGTCGTGAAGACGGATCCCCCAGTGAAGCACGGGGCAGGCAAAGGCTTTATGAAGGCTCCGTCTAATCAAGAGAAAGCGCCCGTCCTCCTTCGTGAGGACTCTAAACATGCCTTAGAGCAGATCTCGTCCATAATTTCGGCGGAGGATTATGAGGACTTGGGGAACCACTCCACGGAGGCCATGGGGGAGTCGGGCCTTTTCGCGGTTGCCCAGGTAACCTGACCGTCATATATGAGTCCATCTTCTTTCCCGTCCGTTTTATCAGTTATGCCTTCAATCTAACCCCCTTTTTTGCACTTGCGTATTTAGGCAATAGTGATGATGAAAGGATTGATGGGACGGTGTCTCAAGCACGAGGCGACCCTGGAACGTGTACGGACTAAGTCTCAGCAGACGGAGGATGAGCTAAACCAACTACGGAGTTGGAAAACAAAAATGGAGAAAAAGTTTGAACTTTCTGAGCGGGTGAGAAAAGAACTCGAGCAGAGTATGGAGGAGGCGAAGAAGAACCTTGGGGCAAAGGACCAGGAGATTGAAGGCCTGAAGGATGGGCTCCGTCAGGCTAAGGAGTTAGCGATCCGTGAATATCGCGATTCCGACGCCCTTCTGTCTGAGTTGGGTGACTCCTTCTTGGAGGGTTTTGATGACGCACTCCGTCAAGTGAAGAAAGCCAATCCCGACCTGGATGTTTCAAACATCAAAGTGGGTGACCAAGTCCAAGCTTCCGTCATGCCCGTCGCTTCAGAGGACACTGACGAATTGTTTGCTGACGGTGGACTTATCGGTGACGGGGAGTCTGCCCAAGTTGAAATCGTTCAGTCCAAACATGTTAATGAGGGAGACCATCAACCCGTCAACACTGCTGAACAGCCGGCGGAAACTCCAGCTGCTGAATAGTTGTATTTTTTTTTTTTTTTTTTGTACTGTTTATTATTGGAAAACAGTTTGATCCGTCATAGATGTTATGTAAATACTTTTCTTCAATGGTTTATTTAATATTTATTCGTGGCTCTGTTTGTGGATCTCCTCCGTTCACATTGTTTTGTTATTTGCCTGCTCATAATGGATCCGTCTACATTGTGGACGAATATTACATTTTAGGGGGTTCGTCCACTTTGTGGAGTCGTGTATTCATCCCTTTTTGTGTTGTCCGTCCACTTTGGTGACCGGAGTTTTCAGCGTTTACAGTATCCGTCCACTTTTGTGTATTTGTTAATTTTAACCATTAAGTCGTCCGTCCACTTTGTGGACTGGTGGATCTTTCACCGTCCAGGGTGTCCGTCTACTTTGTGTACTTGATAATTATAACCATTAAAGGTCCGTCCACTTTGTGGACTTGATAATTTTTAACTCTTAATGGGTCCGTCCACTTTGTGGACTTGTGGATTTGTCACCGTATAGGGTGTCCGTCCACTTTGTGGACTTGGTAATTATAACCATTAAATGGTCCGTCCACTTTGTGGACTTGCTGATTTGTCACCGTCTAGGGTGTGCGTCCACTTTGTGGACTTGGTAATTATAACCATTAAAGGTCTGTCCACTTTGTGGACTGGATTTTTCACCGTCTAGGGTGTCCATCCACTTTGTGGACTTGATAATAACCATTAAATGGTCCGTCCACTTTGTGGACTTTGTGAATTTTTCACCGTCTAGGGTGTCCGTCCACTTTGTGGACTTTGTAATCATAACCATTAAATGGTCCGTCCACTTTGTGGACTTTGTGGATTTTTCACCGTCTAGGGTGTCCGTCCACTTTGTGGACACTAGCTTATACCCGTCCACTTTCTGGACTTGGGGCTTTCATCCACTTGGGACAATCCGTCCATTTTATGGACTTTAGGTTTTCATCCGAATGGGACGATCTGTCCATATTGTGGACTTTAGGTTTTCATCCGAATGGGACGATCCGTCCATATTGTAGACTTAAGTAGAAATTTCAAGTAGAAAAGCATAGTTGTCTGAATATTCCTCTAATTAATTAAAGAAAACAAAAAACATATGCTAGTAAAAAAGTACCTGCCCCATTGGGCTTAAAAAGGTACGTAAAGTATTGTAGCCAAAGAAATTGCTTAAGTAAAACTAGTAATTGTAGAAAAAACTAAATGGATTGGGGATTTGAAGATCCGTCGCTGCTTTTCATTCACCAGTAGTACTTCCGAAGGTGCTCCGTGTTCCATGGGTGCTGCAGCTTTCTACTGTCGAGCGTCTCCAGATGGTAGGTGCCCTTCCGCTGCCATGATGCAATCCTGTAAGGTCCTTCCCAGTTGGGGCCGAGCTTACCTTGTGAAGGATCTCTAGTAGTGCCCATCACCTTCCGTAGTACAAGATCTCCTACTTGAAAGTCTCTATGCCTGACTTTGGAGTTGTAGTGCTTTGCCATAAGATTCTGATATCGCGCCAGCCTCTGTTCCGCCGTCGCCCGTACTTCGTCTACTAGGTCGAGCTGAAGGCGCATGGCCTTTTCGTTCTTATGCTCGTCATAGTTTTCCACACGGTAGCTTGTGAGTCCTACTTCTGCCGGGATAACAGCGTCGCTTCCGTAGGCTAGTCGAAATGGCGTTTCCCCTGTAGGGGTTCTTGCTGTAGTTCGGTATGCCCATAAAACGCTTGGTAGCTCTTCTGGCCAGATGCCTTTTGCCCCCTCGAGCCGGGTCTTGATGATTTTGAGCAAGGATCGATTCGTGACCTCAACTTGCCCATTGGCCTGTGGGTGTGCCGGCGAAGAATAGTGATTCTTGATCCCTAGCTCCAAGCAGAATTCCCTGAATCCGCTGTTGTCGAACTGTTTTCCGTTGTCCGAGACGAGCACTCTTGGTATCCCATACCTGCAGACGATATTTCTCCAAACAAAGCTTCGAATATTCTTTTCTGTGATGGTGGCAAGAGCTTCTGCCTCTACCCACTTGGTAAAATAGTCGATACCAACTACCAAGAATTTCAATTGCCTAATGGCCATTGGGAATGGGCCCATGATATCCAGTCCCCACTGCGCAAATGGCCAAGGAGCCGTCATAGGAGTTAGCTCTTCGGACGGTTGTCGGATGAGATTGCTGAACCTCTGGCATTTGTCACAGACCTTGACATAAGCCAACGCATCCCTCAACATTGTGGGCCAGTAGTAACCCGCCCGGATCAACTTGTGTACTAATGATCGTGCCCCCGAGTGGTTGCCGCAGATTCCTTCGTGGATTTCTCTCATTATGTACGATGCTTCCTCATGGCTTAAACACCTTAGGAATGGTCGAGAGAATCCTCTTTTGTATAAGACGTCTTTTATTAGCACAAATCGTGATGCTTGGACCTTCAACTTCCTAGCAGCATCTTTTTCGTCTGGTAGCGTGCCAGTTCTCAGATAGGTTATCAGTGGCGTAGTCCAATTATTCTTAGAATTCACTTCCTGCACACTTGTTCCATCATCAATAAGTGAGGAGACTTGAACAAAAGATAATACCTGTTCGGGAACATGCATAAATTCCGCTGAGGCAGCTTTTGCTAGGCGATCCGCGCATTCGTTTTCCTCTCTTGGGACTTGAACGAATCTGACTTCGAGGTTGTTGATCCGACCTTTCACCTCTTCTAGGTACCTCTTCATTCTTTCGTTCTTGCACTCGTAGCTGCCATTAATCTGACTTGTTATCACCTAGGAGTCGCAATACAAGACTACATTTTCAGCTCCTGCTGCCTTCGCGAGGTTTAGGCCAGCCACCAGTGCTTCATATTCAGCCTCGTTATTGGTAGTGGGGAAATCCAGTCGGATCATGCACTCAATCTTGTCTCCCTCCGGGGTTTGGATGACCACACCAACCCCTCCAACTCGCCTGTTAGAAGATCCGTCCGTGTGGATGCTCCATTGTGCTGCGATTTCTGCCCCCTGGTCTTCCAGATGGGTAAATTCGACGATGAAATCAGCCACGGCTTGTCCTTTCATTGCAGTTCGCGGATGGTACTGTATATCGAATTCACTCAGCTCTACCGCCCATAAAGCCATCCGTCCTGCAGCCTCAGGGCTACTCATGGCTTTTTTTAGGGGCCGATCCGTCAGGACTATAATAGTATGTGCCTGAAAGTATGGCTTGAGTTTACGTGCGGCAGTTACCAGTGCGAAGGCCATTTTCTCCATTTGGGGGTACCTCTCTTCTGCTCCTTGGAACGCACGGCTTATAAAATAGACGGGTTTTTGAGACCCATCTTCCTCTCGTACTAAGGCCGTGCTAACCGCTGCTTGCGAGACTGCCAAGTAGAGGTAGAGCTCTTCTCCTGATTCGGACGGGCTGAGCAATGGCGGGGATGAAAGGTATTTCTTCAAATTTTCGAAGGCTTTTTGGCATTCGTCCGTCCACTCGAAGGATTTTCTTAGAGTGCGAAAGAAAGGTAGACATTTGTTTGTTGCCTTCGAGACGAACCTGTTCAGGGCTGCAATTTTGCCATTTAAAATTTGAACCTCCTTGACCGTCTTCAGGGGTTTCAACTCCATTATGGCTCGTATTTTCTCTGGGTTTACTTCTATACCTCTTTGGGACACCATGAAGCCCAAGAATTTCCCTGCCGTCACTCCGAAAGCGCATTTGTTCGGATTCAGCTTCATGTTATATGATCGGAGAGTGTCGAACGTCTCCCGGAGGTCTTCCAGGTGATCAACTTCTTGCAGGCTCTTCACCAACATGTCATCAACATAAACTTGTACGTTCCTCCCAATCTGGTGCGCGAACATTTTGTTCATCAATCTCTGGTACGTCGCTCCTGCGTTCTTGAGTCCAAACGGCATCACCTTGTAGCAAAAAAGTCCTTGACTTGTGATAAAGGAGGTTTTCTCTTGATCGGCCTCCTTCATCTTGATTTGATTGTACCCCAAAAAGGCGTCCATGAAGCTCAGGAGCTGGTGCCTTGCTGTAGAATCCACCAAGGTATCTATCCGAGGGAGCGGGTAGCTGTCTTTCAGGCTCGCCTTATTGAGGTCTGTGAAGTCGACACACATTCGCCACTTTCCATTAGCCTTTTTGACCATAACCACGTTTGCTAACCACTCTGGATAGTAGACTTCTCGAATGAAATCTGCTTCTATTAGCTTCCGTACCTTTTCTGCTATTGCTTTGTCCCGCTCTTGAGCGAACACTCGCTTTTTCTGTCGGACAGGTGAGGATGCGGGGTTCACGTTCAACCTGTGGACAATGACTGAGGGATCAATCCCTGGCATGTCCTCGTGGCTCCAGGCGAACACGTCTTGGTTCATTCTAAGGAACGCTGCTAAGGCTTGACGTATTGGCTGGCTGGCCAACGTCCCCATTCTTGTCGTTCGTTCAGGTCTTGATTCGTCAAGGATTAGCTCTTCTAGTTCTTCAATTGGCTTTGCTACCGCCCGTTGTTCTCTTATGCACATCGTTTGTTGTTGGTCCTCCATTTCTAACATGGCAACGTAACATTCTCGCGCTGCCACCTGATTTCCGCGCAGTTCTCCTACTCCATACTCTGTAGGGAACTTGATCATTAAGTGGTAGGTTGAGGTTGCAGCCTTCCAGGAGTTAAGAGTAGGTCGTCCTATAATAGCATTGTAAGCGGACGAGCAGTCGACTACGAGGAATGTTACGTCCTCGGTGATTTGTTGGGGGTAGTCGCTTATGGTTACTACCAATGTGACAGCACCAAGGGGGAACACTCTCGTCCCTCCGAAACCTACGAGAGGGGCATTTACCGGGATCAGCTGTTCTCTGTTGATTTTCATCTGCTGGAAGGCCGGGTAATACAGGATATCTGCCGAGCTGCCATTGTCGACCAGAACCCGGTGTATGTTGTAGTCTCCCACTTGCAAGCTGACGACAAGCGCGTCGTCATGCGGATGATGTAACCTCCGGGCATCCTCTTCTGAGAACCCAATGATTGGATTGTCGATTCGTGCTATCTTTGGTACGGATCTCGTTAATTGGACGCTCTATACCATCCTGAGGTAAGTTTTCCTAGCCTTCTTGGACGACCCAGCGGCTGCCGTGCCCCCTACGATCATTCGTATATCTCCTATAGGTGGTCTTGGACGTTCATTCTCTCGTCTGGGAGCCTGTTCCTGGGGGGGGTCTGTCCTTTCCTTACGGATGAACCTTTGCAATTTTCCTTGTCGGATAAGAGCTTCAATCTGCTGCTTTAGGTCATAACAGTCGGCCGTGTCGTGGCCGTGGTCACGGTGGAATCGGCAATACTTGTCTCTAGACCTCTTGTTAGGATCTGACTTCAGCTTGCCTGGGAAGGTCAAGGATCCTTCATCTTTAATTTGCATTAGGACCTGGTCGACTGGGGCAGTTAATGGGGTAAAGCTTGTGAACCTGCCCAAAGGGGGTTTGGAGCGTCTATCATCCTTTCGTTCCCCTGTCCTCGCCATCTTACGTCCTCTATCCTGCCGTGTATCTTCTTGTCTCTCCCTTTTCTTTGGCTTTTCTTCGTGAGCCAGCAATGCATCTTCAGCATTCATAACTTGGTGGTCCTGTAAAGTACTTCTGACATGGTCTTCGGGTCGTTTTTGTATATGGAGAACAAAAACTTACCCTTTCGCAGCCCATTCGTGAAGGCCGCCACAAGTATCTTGTCGTTGGCTTCGTCGATCGAGAGGGCTTCCTTATTGAAACGGGATATGTAGGATCTTAGCGTTTCGTCCTCGCGCTGCCTAATGCTCATCAAGCAAGCCGTAGACTTTTTGTACCTATGTCCCCCAATAAAGTGTGCAGTAAATTGAGCGCTTAGCTCCTTGAATGTGCTTATGGAGTTGGGCATCAACCGGCTGAACCAAATCCTCGCCGCACCCTTCAGCGTTGTGGGGAAAGCCCTACACATGATTTCATCCGCTACTCCTTGAAGGTGCATCAAGGTTTTGAAGGTCTCCAGGTGATCTAGAGGGTCCTTGACTCCGTCGTAACTGTCGATCTGTGGCATGCGGAACTTATGTGATAAAGGGAAAGAGTTGACTGCCGCAGTGAATGGCGAGTCGGTACGATTGACCAGATCATCAAGATCGCTAGACACCCGTCCCTTGAGGGCGTTCATCATAACCTCCATCTGCTCCTTCATCGCTTGCATCTCGGCGGCGATATGTGGAGGAGCGGCATCCGTGAGGGACGGCAATCTCAGATTTTGTCGCTCTGGTCTACTTGGAACGTTACTGCCCTCTGGCCCTTCTCGTTCCCTTCTATCGGCACTAATGCCTTCTTGGTCCTGCTCTTGGGTGCCATAATCTGCGTTTTTATGGCGTAACTGCTCCTTAAGATCGTGGTTCTCCTTAGTGAGACGTTCCACTGCAGTGGCCAAGGTCTGAACCTGCCTCTCGAGGGCCGTTGTGCAAGCTTCGTCTCCCTGAATGTTGTTCGTAGTTGCCATCGAGCGAGTCAGCACCATGCAACTCTTTTATCCGGGAAGCGTTTACTATGGCTTTCGAATCAATAATTCGTCAGTCACCGGTTCCCACAAACGGCGCCAACTGATGATGCCGTGAAAATCACCAGTGAGCTACACGGTTTTCGCCCGCTCGAAAGAATATCTGCACAATGAAAACAGAAGAGACCTAACAGAGAGCACCGGTGTGGTGCCGGCCAAATACCCTCTGAAGGTTAAGTTAGAACTATTCTCACAACTCTAGAGTGCTAGAGAGGGTAAATCATGCGTACCTTGATTTGTGAAAGTATTGGGCTTTTATAGTAGAAAGTTGACATCCCTTCCTTGGTACGGAAGTCTTTTCCTTTTAGGATTCTACTTGGAATAGACCCAATCGTGATTCGCAAGATCTTACCTTATAGAAAAGATCTGCACGTATCCTCCGGGATCCCTACCATATTAGGACTCTATTCACCTTAGGATTCCACGGCGATCAAATACTTGTCTTGCAAGCATTTTTCATCAAAGGCTTTTGCTATTTCGGACCTCTGGACAGGTTGGGCTTGCCCTCTATCGACCCAGGAACATGGATCCGTCAGGCCCACTTTCAGGCCTCGACAAGCTATATTCTAACCCTCATCAATACATATTAGTGGACTTTATATTCATATACTAATTTCTTATACAATGCTATTCTGCTTGATATTGACCATGCCTTTAGAGCTATTTGCTCCACTTTTTATCAACGAGATAGCGGATTTATTGCCACAAAACACATCAACTGGTCTATTTGGTATACCTAATTTTAAACTGTTGACAAATCGCTTAATCCAGACTGCTTCACTTACCGTTGTGCTGCATGATATGTATTCTGCCTCCATGGTATGTTTTGCAACACAATCTTGTTTCTTACTTAACCAAGAGAGCTATTCCACCAAATAGGAATACATGACCACTAGTAGATTTTCTATCATCTACGTCTCCTGCAAAATTAGCATCTGTATAGCCTATTATTTCTAGATCACTAATTCCAAAACATAATTTCATACCTTTGGTGCCTTGGAGATATCTAAAAATTCTTTTGACTACCTGCCAATGTGCCCTTCCAGGATTAAACTGATATCTACTTACCAATCCTACTGCATGACAAATGTCTGGCCTTGTGCTTGTCATTGCATACATTAAACTGCCCATAGCTTGGGCATATGGGACTTTTTCCATAAATTCTTGCTCTTCTTTATCCTTAGGGCGCATATTCTTACTTAATATAATTCCTTTACTTATAGGTGTACTCAAAGCTTTTGATTCTGCCATATTAAATTTGTTAAGTACTTTCTCCAAATAGTTCTCTTGATCCAGATATAATAATTGTGTATTTCTATCTCTAGTTATTTTAATTCCTAATACATATGTAGCGAGACCCATATTTTTCATTTCAAATCTTGATGATAGGAAAGATTTTGTCTTTGACATCATGTCTGGGTTATTTCCAGCTAATAATATATCATCAAGATATAATGATAATATTGTTAGCTCATCGTAGCATCTCCATATGTAAACACAGTGATCTAGTGGACTCATCTCAAAACCAATCTCTAATATTGCTTGGTGGAACTTTAAATACCACTGTCTAGAAGATTGTTTGAGTCCATACAAGGATCTTTTTTATTTATAAACTTTATCTTCATGTCCTTTTATTTCAAAGCCCTCTGGTTGTAATATGAATATATCTTCTTTTAATTCACCATTAAGAAAAGCTGTCTTGACATCCAATTGATGCAACTCTAAATCCATTCTTGCCACAACAGACATAATTATTCTATTTAAAGTAAATTTAGCTACTGGTGAATAAGTATCAACAAAATCTACACCTGGTTGTTGATTAAAACCTTTAGCCACCAATCTTGCTTTATATTTATCTAAACTACCGTTAGCCTTAAATTTTTTTTCTTAGAACCCATTTACAACTAATGGCCTTTCTTCCATCTGGTAAAGATGTTAATTTTCAAACATCATTTTTCTTGATGGATTCTAATTCATCTATCATAGCATCTTGCCATTGTTTTGAATCATTGCATGCCATTGCTTGTCCATAATTAATTGGGTCCTCACCTAAATTTTCCTCTATGTTATATAAATGATAGTCTTTAAGCATAGTTGGCGGCCGTCTAATCCTTTTACTCCCACTGTTCTCAGGATCAAAGGTTTGTTGATCCGATACCAATTTATCTGATGTTCTTTTGCTCCCACTTTCAGAAGCATCCTTATAATGATCTTGTGTTTTATTATCAAGGTCTTCTTGTAACCTTATTTCTTCAAGTGGTGTAATTTGATTGATGCTTTCAAGGAAAATAGCATCTCTACTTTCTATTAATCGCTTTTCTTGATTATAAAATCTATAACCACTACCGTTTTGAACATATCCAATAAATTTGCACTCTCACATCTTCCCTTTTAATCTATCTCTTAATGGTTTTGGTATTAGTAAATGGGCTTTGCATCCCCAAACTCTTAAGTTTGATAAATCTGGTTTGTGACCAGTCAAATATTCATAAGGTGTAAGATCTTTGAATTTTGTATTAACTTTGTTTAATAAATAATTGGCAGTTGTCAAAGCTTCCCCCAAAAAACTAAGCAGAAGTTGTGAATATGCCATCATTGATCTTGACATTTCCATTAGAGTTCTATTGCATCTTTTAGCAATACCATTTTGTTGAGGTTTATAAGTCATAGTGTAAATATGTCTAATTCCTTCCCTTTTACAGAACTCATCAAAGACTTCATATTAACCACATCTATCATTATTTATACTTTTAATTGGTTGTCCTAATTGTTTTTCTACTTCATTTTTATAATTTTTAAATTTTTCGAGTGCTTCAGATTTGTGTTTGAGTAGATATACATATCCATATAGAGAATAATCATCAATAAAGGTGATGAAGTGTTCCATTCCTTTGTGTGTTTTGGTTCTCAAAGGTCCACAAATATCTGAGTGGATTAGTTCTAATAACTCTGAAGATTGCCAATGTTTAGTGAAAGGTTTCGCTATCATCTTTCCTTTGATGCATGATTCACAAACATCAAAATTTTCAATGTTTAAATTAGGTAATATGCCAGTTTTACTCATTCTTTCTATTTTATTTTTACTTATATGTCCTAATCAAAGATGCCATAAATAAAAAGAATTTGACACAATAGAATAATAGCAAACTGAATCTTTATTAAAAATATTATTGTCAAGTGCATACATAT
>JARYZH020002320.1:0-16734 GCA_030021035.2 Notholithocarpus densiflorus | reverse complement strand
CTTGACAGCATCACATCTCGCCTTCACTGCCTGAAGTTTCGTATTTCCAAAGTTCACCCAAAGCAAGGATCAACTTTTCGCATGGATGCCTCTATCCTGTCATGCCAATCCTGCGTTGTGCCTTGGGTAAAGCTCTTTCTTGATGGCTTCGTGGGGTAAGTATGCATCTCTTTCTCTAATAGTATTGAATAGACAATCACTTTTAAGTGAATGCATTAACACCACTCACAATTTTACATGAAATTTATATCAATACCTGTAAGCTCCTTCAGCAAAACCTGACATTTATCAAAATTCATTATCTACCACTATAAATTGATGCAAGAAGGTCACTCCTAAAAATAAATGATTTCTAAACATCATAACATAATGAAAATGATAAATGTAAGAGTCTATAGAATAACACATAGGAATGTAATGAAAACAATAGTGTGAACCGTGAATCAAATTTTAAAGTAAATTTACATATGGTTTATCATATTTGTGGTTTTCTTACTAAGTCTTAGTGATACCCATTGAGAAGCTTCAAACAGGGCCAAAAAGAAAAAATAAAAATAAAAATAAAAAAACCTTTTACAAACCTTTTCTTTTAAAGATATATAGATAATAGGTCATATAGTACCAATTGATTTGTGGTAAATTATGATGAAATAAGCTTCAAGGCCCCAATATTTATAATTCACTTAAGTCAAAAAGTAAATTCCCAAAGTCATAATCTATTTATTCTAAAGACAACCACACAAAAATACATGTAAAACACTAACAGTTCTATATAAATAAAATTAAAACTTAGAGAAATAAAAATTGAAAGAAGAAGATGAAGAATAAGAAATATTAGAAGAAATTCTTACCCCAAAATTCTCAGCTGCAAGTTCATGTTGTCTTTCCCACCATGCCTCTTGCTTTTGCACATCCTTTACAAAACTCACTCTAACTTGAAACACCTACGCAATCCCAACCAAAATGAAAATATCACCCATTGAAAAGCCATAAAAGAGTCAAACTTTACACGTATAAATAGAGAAAAAAAAAACAAACTTTACACACATACACATATACATGGAGAAAGACAGAGACCTTGCAGGTAGTGTAGATATCAATGGCTTAAACTGAAAATTGAAAAGGGCTGTACAAAGGTCTGAAATAGGTGGACACCATGCTATGATAGGGTTGGCCTATCTTCAAAAATCTTTTGTCCCAATGAGTCTTATGTAAAGGTTGAAGAAAGGACACCATGCAATTCAGCTTGATCCAAAATCTACCAATTAAAAAGGGCAACTAATGATATAAACTATACAATATTTTTAAATAACAAATCACAACACAGATAGGAACATAAAAATTCAATGTGTCCAATAATTTGAATTATCTAAACCCTCTACATCTAAACCCATCAATCTATGAATTCAATTATAATTCACCCATGATCCAATTCTACGCATCATGTATGAAAATAATAATAATAGCAAAGTAATGTAAATCCAGAACCAATAACCAAAAATTAAAGAAAGAATCTTCCACCTCTAGAGGAAGAAGCCCAAGTTTGAAAACCCCGAAGTGTTGACTTACCCTGATAAGATATAAACGAGAAGAAACCATAGCTAAAGTAAATACAATTAAATTTTTGTTTGGAAAACCACTTTCTAAAGGCTTATATAGCAACCCAAAACACCAAAAGTAAATAATATGACCTTGGGGACATTGGAGAAGAAGCTTGAGTCTGCTGACCGAGGTTTCTATAAAGCGACCCTAAAGCCCAATCTTTATGACCAATCTTGAATCTACAAAAGTACTCACGACTCATGGCTTCTTTGCTTAGTTTGTGGTTTTTAGGATTGTGAGAAACCCGATCGTGAAAGGAAAAAAGTAGACTTACAATTATTAAGCGAAATTAAGAACCAGGGAGTCATGATAACCCGTACCACTGCCTTGCAATTTGGGACAGTGGATTTTGTTCGGTGATGCCTTCTTTCTATCTTGGACTGACGATTGTGGGGGTGGCTTCTTGGCGGATGATTTTCAGTGTTGGAGTTTTTGGGGAAGGAGAAAGGTGAAGGAGAAAAGAGGGCAGGCGGGAAGGCACAGGTCTACGTTTTGGAGGAAGGATAAGGCAGTGTGAGTTAGGGTTTTCAAATATATTTGCGTTATCGGGTTTTAGAATAGGCTTTTTTTAAGCTATATTAATGTAAAAAAATTGAGAGGATTTGAGATGCTTGATTTATATATATATATATATATATTTTATTAATAAGAAATTACTTTTTTCCCGTAATTCTTAAACATTAGAATTGGCTTTTCTTTTTGCCCACAATCCAAATCACGATTAGGATTTGTTACGTCTCGAGACATTTGAACCCATACACTCATCGTCCCACCACTATATATAAACCCATAGTCCCATACATTCAACAATCATCTCTTCTCTCTAAACTCGATATGCGCCATTCAAAGGTATTGATTGTTTTGTTTTTTTTTTTTTTTCTTCGCGCAGCTCTCTCTCTGTGTGCTTTTTTTTTTTTGATCAAATCTCTCTCTCCATGTTTTTGTTTTGAGTCAAAGCGACTTGCGTACTTAACTCTATGTAGTAGAAGGCATTGATTAAGCGACACCAAAGCAAATTTGAGGAACTATAGAGAGATTACAATAGTTAGTATGGCGACGGAAAGAGGAGGTAGAGTTTTAGTTCTTTTTCTTTTTCTTTTTTTGTTATAGTGAATTCCTTCTAGTTACGAATTTCTTGTATTTCTTGTATTTTTTTTTTTGTTCTGATGAATTCCTTCTAGTTACGAGATTTCTTGTATTTTGTTACTATTCTTATTTGGAACTTTGTTTGTTTACCATTCTTCCATCTTGAACAAATTAAAGGTAGAAGTAAAGCGAGCGGAATTAATTTGAATTTAGACTAGATATTTCCTTCCCACATAAAAAATATAAAAGAAAAAGAAAAAGAAAAGAAACCACAATTCTCTAATTCTTTAATTTCTCAATTTATATGAATACTAGAATCTAGAATCAAAAAACATATACATTAAATGTTTTATTCGTATTTATGTTAGTCATCATACTTTTAATAATTCTTCTATATTGAATTGGTATCAATTTGCCTACTTAATTTACTTGTAGTATGTACTATTAGATATATATATATATATATAATTAATCAAATTATTTTTATTACTTTCCGATAGTCAAACTCCTTTTAATCTCAATAAAAGTCGTAAAAAGTGATCTTATTATTATTTTTAGTCGGTTGATTTGGTTGAAAGAAAATTGTATCAATATATGGTATATACCTACCTCTTGTTAGTTATTGGCCAGGGTATTCAATTGGTGGAAATTAGTAAATTACTATTTGATTACCTTGCAATTGATTCTACCGGAAGGCAAAAATTTCCTAAAATCTCATCCACATTAAATATGCCCTATACTATATAGTCACAAATCTATATACAATCTTGTTGGATTATTACACGTATATAGTCACCTATATGGTCATTAACTTTGTATTGTATATGATATGACTTATGAGCATTAAATTTTAGTGTAATTGTCAATTTATGTTGTTGCTTTGCTTATAACATTTGTTCACTTTTTGCACTCAATTTTACCTTTCATATTTCTGTTTCAGCCTTAACTAAAAAACTACGATAAGTTACGTTTATCGTCCCATAATTTTCTTATTGTGGTCTATGTTTACGATTTTTAGAAAAATAAGAAAATAGAATGCCAATGTGTTCTTTCTCTTCCTATTTCCTTTAGTGTGACCTTAAATGAATGATTTTCACAACTTTTCTCTTTCTTTCTTTTTGTGATTGTGTTATTGTATTTTTTGTAAATATAGGGTAGGAAATAAAACTAGAAATTATTTTAGTTCTTAGGTGAAGGTTATTTATGTTTTGGTCTTTTTCTATATCAAATAGTTTTATGAAATTTCCATCAAAAATATATATTTTATAGATGATAAAAGTTAAATTGTTGTAAATATTTTTTATTTGGTATATGTGCTTTAAGAGGATTTCAGACGAGTGGGTAATATCACAAAAGGATGAGGACATATGGGAGTATGACTCGAAGATATTGGCATGGGATGTTTGTGCAACTGTTTACTCACATCACTAATCACCTCAATTACTTAAACGGCAGAAATGAGTTCAGCAGTTCGTTGAAGAAAGAGCATTAAAATTTCAACAATGTGGAGGGAATTAGTAAATGGTTAGAGGTGAAATTTAATGGTCCAATCAATCAGAGTTAAAGGGAATGATGAAGGAAGTGCTAGAATTGCAAAGAAGTCGTACGACATTCAGAATCTTCATGAGCTGGTGAATAAAGTCAGAGATACGGAGTAAATTTTGTTAAACCGAGAGGTGCTAACAACTGATGCTGTAAGAGCTTGTACCAAGCACAAGAAGGCATGTCCTTGTTAGAGGTTAAGAAGATTGCTTTCTACACCTACTCCCATCCCATTTTCTTTGACAAGGAAAGAAGGTGCAAATTTATTTACAAGGTATGGGAAATTCAAAAAAGGAATACCCTGCTTTCAAAAAAATGTAAGTTTGGATAAACCTTTGATAGACATGGTAGATTGGATTAATAAGGTTCCTTGGATCAAACTATTCTTCCTTGAGATAGTATTAAGCAATCACCTCTTTGGCAAGTGCTGCAGGACCTAGGAAATCTCAACAAAATCAGCGGCGGCAACAGCCACTTCAAATCCAGGCGCGATTTTCCATCCTTGATACATTCGAAGCGTATCGGGGGCGGAGCAGGGATTTGAACACAGGGGGCAGAACTTAAAACAAATTTTTTTTTTTAATGAAAATAAAAAGCGCCTTTGTTCGTATTCGGCCAATCTTTACGTATAAAATAAGTATTTAACTTAGCGTTTGATATTATAAAAATGTCAATAAAATGGACTTTACTCATGATACCTGAAACTAAAAAATGTTTCATTATTTCCATATTTCGTGATTCTATACACCAACTAAAAAAATGGACTTCTCAACCAAAAACAAGAAATAATCTAAAACAAAAATAATCACAAACAGACAAGCAAAAGTTTATATATATTACTAATATTAGCCACATCACACAAAGTGACAAAGACCAAGTTCACAAGTTCCTTATATATATATATATTACTAATATTAGCCACATCACACAAAATGATAAAGACAAAATTTTGATAAAACCAAAACAATTAGACCAAGACTTGGTCAATTGGTTCCTAAAAAAATCACTTATGACTTACCATTTGCCAAAGACTAGTCTTCACAGACTACTCTCACAATTCAGTGCTCATCCTACTGTCCTGCTCCCACAGTCCCACTTTATTTCTTTATAGATAAAACCAAAAAAAAAAAAAAAAGTAACAAACACAAGTCTGAAACCGGTCCACACAATCTGGGCCATAAAATACAAAATACAAACACAAACTAGTCTACGGTCCACTGTCACACATGACTGCAACACACCAATCCATAAAGAAAATTAAAAGGCACAACTCACAAATAACAGTCAACACAGTTCATACAAAAACGCAGAGGAGCAGAGCAGAGGTCTAACCAGCTGGCAGAGCAATATAGCAAAGACAAAAAAACAAAAATATGAACTTGAGAGGAGAGAAATTTCTTAGATTTACCGTGTGATTGTGATCAGGATCTGAAGAGGAGCAGCAGCAGCGGCAACAGTCCAGGAGAATCGATCTGAGGAAAAGAGCAACAGGCAGCAACAGTGATGGAGGAGGAGGCGTTGATGCTTGATGAGGTTAGTGGAGGAAGAGTGAGGTTAGGGTAAGAATTTTGAGAATTAAAATTTAGGTTTTCAGTTCATATTTTTTTTTTTTTTGTAGTTTTTAGTTTGTGGGTTATTTTATTTATTTATTTATTTTGTATGAGAGAGTTAGTCGGTGATTTTTTTCAGACTAATTTGTATACCAGTTTTTTTTTAGGTGCTATTAGGACGAAAATTTAATATCCTTTTATATATATAAATATATAAATATATATATATATATATTTTAGGGAGGCCTGCCCCTGTGTGGAATCCCGTCACTGGTCACGAGAATCATTTGTGAACATGGAGAGATATTACTACAAATACCTGGTCGGAAAACTTTTGAAGCAGCTTCATCACCTCCTACCCTGATGCATTACCAAAAATTCATTATGCATTGTGCGATATTGATGTAGATTTCAAGAATTCGTATAGTAGTAGTTTAGTTAAGCTTTTAAGGCATGGTACATTTGGATGACCACAAGGGTTTTAAGTTTTGAATACTTGGGATTTTATGAATAGAAATTTGAAGTAGGTATAGATTAGAGGACCTTTTGTAACACTGACAATTTAAATACTAAATACTGTTTCACAAATATAAAGTTTGCATTTTTTTTTACATACTTATAGCCATTGTCAGCTTCAGAGTCTTCTTCAAACACCTCGTGAGACTATCAGACTTGAGATCCGCACCGCCATCTTTTTGTTCTTCTTCTATGTCTTGCTCGCTCTCTCTCTCTGCATTTTAACCGACGCTGCATCTGCATTTTTGCCTCTAAGTCGTCTTCTTTGGAAGCCTTTAGTGTCAACCGCTGATGCTTGCAGTCAAGCACTTCTTAAATTTTACGAGGACTCGCTCTTTTATTTAACCCATTTTTAATGAATGGACAAACCAACGTCTGTCAACTCTTGCCTTTTTTTCTTCTTTTTTTTTCTGGAAATGGTTGACTATTCAAATGGGGCATAAAAAAATAAAAAAAAATGAGTTGTCAATTATGCTTAGAAATTAGAATTTAATATTTTTTATTTGCATAATTATGTTTTCTTAGAATTTAATATAAATATATATTTGAAATAAAGATTTTTATATTTATTTTGGATTATTTTAGTTAATTTTGAATTTTACTAATTTAATACATTTACTTATCTTTTACATAATAATTAAATTAATATGGCTTTGTCAATATGGCTTTGTTGATCAATATGTCAAAGCCATATTGAATATTCATGATCATGATCGAAGTAAAGTTTCACTAGTGCATTGCCCGCCGCAGATTGAGCTGGCTCTCTTCGAGATGGTCTGGTTTTGTTGACTTAGAACTGAATTGCTTGAGGTGAGATGGGCTTGCTGAATTGGTTCGAGATGATCTAAGTCGGTGCTGGGTCTGGATGGGTTTGTAGCTGCGAGGCATCTCGATTGCAATGATGGCTGTGTCACTTTGATGAAATCAGGAAGACTGTATTGCTAAGAAAATTACTGCTTAATGGCTTCAAATACATTTTGCAATTGTTGCATTAAAATCTATGATGCTAAATCTCAGGACCAATTGAGTTTCAAATGCTACACCTCGTGCTATTGGTCTTAGCTTCATAGTGCCTTGGTCTTGGTTTTGAGACCAAACTCAAAAGACACATCAGACTTCGTGACAGAAGTTAATTGTGGCTAGTTAAGCCATTAATCAACCCACTTCAGTGAAAATGAACTGAAAATAGAGCTACTTCGGGTGTGTCATGTTTGCTCTGAATAAAGAAAGACATGAACACTAAAGATTTGCAATCCATATGGTTTTAAGCTTCCCACTCTACATTTGTAAATGCAGTAGATGTTGGATGATTATGTGGGTCACGTATCTATCAATATGTCAAGTCAATTTTGTATGAATATCTTGTTATGAGTACTATGGATTAAATGATTCAGTAAGTTTATCAATCAAAACAAGTTCCTTCAGCTCTTTGGTATGCGGGAATAATATATGTGTGGGAAATCTGGCACCACAATCTCCCCTAGAAGAAGACTAATAAAGCCACAGAAGCAATATGTAAAGGGAAGTCTGATGTTGGTTCTCTTGGCATGAAATCCTCCGATGCTTGTGCAATTGCACTCTTCTTTGAACTGAAGAACAAAACTCAATGAAACTATATTCCAACTTGGCGGCATAAGATTATATAGTAAGAAATCAAGAGAGCAGGCAAACCTATAGATTGGAGTCTGAATGGTGACTCATGCAGCAAATCAATTTATTGTCCTTGAAGTTCCTTGCAATGGATTGCTCAAATTAGCTTCTTGATAGCATCTAGTCAATGACACCCATCCACCGGCCCTTGAACCTAAGATTTCTATCAAATTTTGAACATCAACCTTTGCTCCATCCACACTGCAGCTTGCAAGATAGAGGTGGAGATTTATAAAACCCAGTGATTTTGGGGTTCTGCCGTCCCAACTCCATATTTTTCATGCTGTCCATGGCAATGTCTCTACAAAAGATTCCCTGTGTTTCCAGGTGATTTTGGTGTACTTTCATTGTTTCTGATGATGGAGCACACTGCCCCAATAACCTGCTAAAGCATGCCACATGTAAACAAATCTGAATAAGATAATTAAGTCTCCATGGTCAACTGAAACTTTTAACTAGATGCTAAATAGATATAGAATTCCATATCCATATTGGAAAACTTACTTTAATCCATATTTTGCTTTGATTGAATTAAAAATATCATGGAGATCAATGCATGTATTAGCTAGACGAACTCTTAAAAATTATTGTTTTCTTTGAAGTCCACCAATCTGTTTGCAAACCTATGGATCAACCAAAGAGAGCAAGGTGGGTGATAAACAAACTGATACAATGATTGGGAGGTTTGAACATTGACATCTCCAGAAAGAAATTATTGTATGCCCAAATTAGTGCTGAAACTTCTGTAAGATAGAGGGTTCTTTTAACAAAGTTTAAACAGGATTATCATTTTCATCATAATCAGAAGGTGAAAAGGAAAATAGGATTTGTTATATAATCTTATGAGAATGAAGAGATTCCAGGCCCGGATTGGCTTAAATGGTGACATTCAATAAATTGTCAAAATAATGAAATCCTGAAGCCCATAATAGGCAATCTTTTCTTATTTCTAGTGCTTTTCTCACCTCTACCTACAATGACATTTAAGAAATAATACCCCACAAAACATCACAGAATGGTGCATAAGGATAGCAGGGCCTGTGACTGAAAACTCATCTTTCTTTTGACGGACACTTTTGTGTAGTGTCAAAGCACTGACTAACCAAGCCATGCCAAATCTAATTCAGCCATAAAGATACATGTAGCATCGGACTCTCATTAAGCTTGCCTAAAAATTTTAACAAAGGGACTGGATTTGCTTTTACTCTTCTGAAGCCGTTATAAGCTTGCCTTAAAAACACTAGAAGTCACATGATAAAAGAAAATTTAAAATTTTCAAAGGAGGTACATTACAGAGAGGCTGACCTACTGATGAAAGAATTATTTTAAAATAAATGATAAAACTTCTATGAAACCAGACCTCTTATTACTTTTAGAAACACAATTTCTTCTAGCATAAATATTTTTAATAATCAAAGAAAGTTTTAATAAAGCTCAAAGCTGAAAACAGAAATATAAACAGACATCTGAAACCCTATAAGCTGAACAACAATAATGTCCAAAGAAAACTAACAACAGTAACTCCCTGGACAAACCCAGGGGAGCAACACAACTAAGCAGATAGAAAAAAGCTTAGACAAATAAGCAAACTATCACTGAATCACATCAAAGCCACAGCACTTAGAGCCACACAACTTCTTGCTACTTCAAGCTAGGTCAATAAGCCCCATCTAAAATAAATTCTTGATTCCTTCAGACTTGGCATTAATTAGTATCTGCATTTTCACCCAGAAATGGTATTGGCAGAACCACTAGGTTCACTGAACAGGTGCTCGGCTTCTTCTGCATCAAACAATTTTCCCAACAGAAGTATGCCTCCCAGAATTCTAAGCCACGTCACTCATAGACAGTCTTTGTTCTCCTTCACCTCAAACACTTCATTGTGAAGTTACCAAACGTCCTTCAGCTGCTCCATAGAAACCTCCTTCACCAATCCCCAGTCATCAAGTTTATCTGTGCCTTCTTCATTAATTACAGTATTTAAAAGCTTTGCAAATTCCTCTCACCTCAGGGTTCTCAGATGAAACAGATTTCCTCCCAGTGATTAGTTCCGGCAAGAACTTACCCCAAAACTGTGCACACATCACTCCGGTCCGTTAACTGACTAGTGTGAAATATTCAGTCCAAGTATCCTAAAGTTCCTTGAACCAATGTGGTCAAATGGGTTTGATCAATGGGCTTCAGCCTAGAAGCTCAAAATCAGCAATTTTGGCAGTGAAGTTGTTATCTAAAAGGACATTTGAAGACTTAATGTCCCTGCAGAATGGGCACTTCAGTTTTAAAATGCAAATAGAGCAGAGTCCATTTGCTGTTTCAGAGAAATCTTCATTCGTTTCTCCAAGACAGTAAAGGAATTTTGAACATGAATTTGATCAAACAAAGTGCCATTACTTATATACTCATATACCAACAAAGGAACCTCTGTTTCAGACAGAATCTAAAAGTCTTACTATATTTTTGTGAATAATCGTGGTAAGAAGACTTTATCTCGTTAATAGACTCTGCCACCTGGCTTTGGTCACAAAATTTCGATTTCTTAATTGCCACAATCTGGTTGTTCTGCAATATACCTTGTAAACAACTCAGACCCTCCTTGACCAATTACCGAGTTGGATGGTAGTTGTTTGTGCTTCTTGAGATCTTTTTGCAGTGAATGTTTGGCATTCTTAACAGAACCCAATAGCAATCCACCATTTCTTTCGAAGAACTTCTGTTTTAAGTTTGATGAGCTTCTTTTCTTCAATCCCAAAAAAGCCAAAGGAGTCTCCCACAAGCAATACAAGAAGCCTTACAGATTGCTGCACACATTCAAACATACAAGACAGGCCTGAGAAGATATTAAATAGGAATATAACAAAAACTAGACTACATCACTTATAAAACAAAGTTCCACTGTGTAAGTTGTGACTAATTAGAGAACTAAATATTTAACATATTTATCATATGAAGATGACTCATAAAGATGATTTGAATTATAACATAGTAAGTGATTGTTGACTAGGCATTCACATCAGTTATGCAAAATACATTTAAATGCAATTTATTTTTGGTAATCAACCCATGAAAAATAATTGCATTCTAAAACTTTCCATATATGACAAACAGCAGTACTAAATCCCAATTTGCACATACAGACCTTGGAAAATAATTTGCATCCATAGAAAGCCTTCTTAAGCTTTTTGTTCAATATTTATAACCTTCTTACAGAATAAAGACATTAGAACAAAAGCCTGTGAATACAAAAGGACAGACTGACTTAACTGGAGTCTACCAGCAAAGCTCAGAACTTTGGAAGTCCATGAGAAGCAATTCTAGCTGTAATTTTATCTATTGACAGAATAATATCTAACATCTGGTTATGCAACACTGTTAAATTTATATATATTACTACATTATGATCTACACTTACATAGTGCAGGTCTAATAGTCTTGGTTTGGATTGACTGGCCGATTTTATCCGTCCCATTCTTCATCCATCTCCTTGAATCCCTTAGGACAAGCACATTTAGGAAACCTCCTAAAAGTTTTGACAAATTTTCTTGCAGGGGTTCAAGAGATAAGTACTCGTATATTCTGCACATATTGCAAATACAACATATCAGAATGTATCAATACTGTCGATGCAACACAATGAAATCTCAACACAATTGGACTAAGGAAAAATTACAACATTAGAATGTATGAATGTGCTGCACCTATCACCTTGTTATGAGCCTACTTAGGGAGTAATTGATTGCTGCACAAGACAGAATGAAATTACAAGCTGATAACATGAACAATAAAGGCATTTGAGGAGGGAGACTGGGTTTCTTAAGGCCTACCCTTCAAACAAAAATCCCTTAGACTAAAGCAAATTGGCAAGCTAGCACCTAAGTTCTTTAGGCCTTTCAAGGTGTTACAGAAGATTGGAATAGTATCATATAAGCTGGAGTTACCCCTAGAATCTGGCATACATCCAGTTTTCCATGTTTCCAATTCCCACTCTACCACCAGTGGATAATTAAGGCCACCTTTCACCTGCTCCCAAAGCAATGATGCAGCAAAAAGGACAATCCAGCTAAGGAGGAAACCAGCAACTGAAGTTCTAGTCCATTGGGATAGTTCATCATTAGATGGTGCTACTTGGGAGCTGTTACCCAAGCTGCAACAGCAGTATCCAAATTTGACTAAAACTCCTCATTAACCACACATAACTCTGAACATTTAATTTGCCAACTTACCCTTTAAATAATTTCTTAAAATATCATTTTAATATAAAAATGCTACAACATATATATAAATATATATATATATATATTTTCCTTACAACCTAAAACAAATACAATCTTAATGACTTGGCCAAAAAAAAACAAAAATTACAATCTTAACTAGCAAACAACGACCACTAACTTGTAATATTAATTGATATGCAAATAAATTCAAGCATAGTAAAGGCGTAAAATAAAGAAAAACCAAATGCATATATATATATATATTTATATATTACCTTGGCAACCTTGAAAAATGAATGGATTTCCTTGAAAGCCTTTGGAGCATTTGCAGAGATATCCCGAGCCATTGTTAGAATTGTGACACTCACTATGCTCTGCCTTACAAGCATAGTTAGTCAAATTTTTTTGGGCTTCCAGACAAGTCTTATTTCCCACTGCCCAATCAAGGACAGTGGGAACAATCTCAGAATTATGCAAACTTGGAAGATGTAATGTTGAAAAATTGAATGACTTTTCTTCTATTACAAATGCAGCATCACAGGGGATGAAATGAAGAACATTGGTGTGGTTATCAGAGCTAAGAAGAATCAAACCAATATTTCCTAAACCAGGTGGGATCGAACTCTAGCAACAATTTGACCCAGAACAAGTCCCATTAAAGATATTTTCAATGCTTATGCAGGTTGATATGCGTCCTGAGACATATGACTTTTCCAATGAGAAGATCAGGGCCATAGTCAGGATTTTTAACTTGGGGGGGCCGAATTACATGCTTGTACATTAGTCATAACTCATATATTTATGTGTATGTATGTGTGAGATAGATAGAGTTAAAAGAAATGAAGCTTAAAGATTAAGACTGCCACCTAAAAAAAAAAAAAATACTAGTTTAAGAAAAACAATAAACTTTTAGCGACTTTCACATTTAAACATACACAAACATAATGCACTTTTGTTTACTTAAAAATAAATAAATAAATAGCATCTGGACAACTTTGCATTTTTTTTTTTTTTTTTTGGTTTGAGTGAACGTGTGTTTTGTTGGGTTGAGAAACTAAAATATTGTAATTGTAAAAATAGTCAAATATCAAAATGAACGCTATAAAGAAATTAACATTGTATGATGCATAAGACCCACAGCAAAATAAACACATGACAATTACTCCAGTCAATTGCTGAACCAAAGGCTAATGACTGAAAGGTAACTTATACTTTTACTTTGTTTTAGTCATTTTATATGCCATAATTTGCTAGACAACCCCACTTAGCTAATTATTTTCATTACTTCCATATACCTTCTTTAATCCTAATAGTTCCATACTCTGGATACATCCAATCGTCAGCTAATAAAATTGAGACATACTTATGGTATCAAATATTTTTTATCACTCCTACTAGTGTGTCATTCTATGTAGTTTTGAGAGATAATTGCCTCAACTCTTTGATTGATCATACACTCACAACATATTTCAAAGGGGAAACCACTAAAACTAACATTAGACTAGGTATGTGAATTTTTTTGGAGGGGCCAATTGATACATTTGCAAGGGCCAGCTTGTTTTTATATAGTATTATATAGGGGTTTCAAAAGCTTTTGGGGGGGGGGGGCATGGCCCCCCCAAGCTTATGTGTGCCTCTGCCCCTGGAGAAGATTGAACCATTAAAAAACCCAATGGTATCACAGCCTTTGGCTATGAACTTGTTCTTTTTAAAGGAGATAGGAAACCTGGAAGATATCAGCTCAGATGGTGTGCGGCTTGCACTAACTCCAGATTGGTTGTAACAGGTGGTTGCAATAGGCGTTGACACTCTTATTTCTCCATCCAAAGAAATGCTAAGAACAGCACTACGGCCTAGAAACAGTTTGTGACTCCCAAATGTGTAATTGCATGAAAGGATAAACGATTCATCAAGAGAACAACCCTCGCTTGTTCCAAACGGATAGGGAATTTGTAGGGGTCCACAGTGATTCATGCAGCTCGATGCTTCTGTTCCAGCCAGAATCATGATCAACCCAATTATTATCACCTGCATTGCATGCAAAGCCATATCGCCTATTTTCTTCGTGTCTCAGTTTTTGTTTTTGCAACCTAAAAACTAACTTTCTTTTCTTTCTTTTTTCGTTTGTCTCAGACCAGATGCTGATTCTTCTCCAACCAATCACCGAACTCCTCCCAACGAAACATAGAAATAGTGGTTTCATTGTGCTTTTTGCAATTGCTAGTCTATAAAGATTATTATTTTTTGGACAAATTACAACTTATTTGGGGTTTGGCTAAAATTTAAATTAACTACTTGTGATGTAATTTGCCTTTGGCAGTTTGAATGGTTTCCAAGTTGCTTGAGGCATCTCGATTGCAACTATGGCTGTGCGATACTACGATGAATAACAGGAAGACACATCTTGCAAGTATAAATATGACTTATTAGCAAAGATTAAATGTTGAAACTTGAATTAAAGGCCACTTCGAAGTGAGAGAAATTCCTCATGAGATTTGATTATTTCGTGGTACTTCTTTAATACATCAGCTCTTTTAATAAAGTATGCTCACTTCGAAATGAGTCAAACTCATCATGAATTGTAAATAACAGAGAGAAGGCACGTATGGCTTAGCAAAACCCAACTGTCAATTTGAGCATGAAGCAGACTTCTACACATACCAAGTGCCTGTAGTTTGAAATGCAATGACTTGGCAATTATGCAAGCCAATTTGTAAAAGACACTTTTTTTTTTTTGGGAAATGTAAGGCACGTATTATTGCATTGTAATGTCTTAAGGCCATCTGCTAGAGCAATAGACTAACATTTGTTAAGTCATTCATGCATTATGGCCACACGTGTAAGGCCATTGACAATTGTTAAGCCATGCAACCATGGTTGTAGCCATAGTTGTCAAAACATGAATCGTATCGCGAATCGATTCTTAATTTTTTCGTATCGTATTGTGTATCATAAGATATACAAACACTTAATAAAATTTATAAAAAATTATAAATATACATATATAAAGGGTATATTCATTATAAATTTTGAATATATTCAACTAATGACTAATTTATTCATCACTTATGTAATAATATTTAACAAGCTAACTAAATAAATTAAACTAGTATGTATTCATAACATACGCATTCAAATTACTTAAATTCAAAAGTGGCAATATATTACAAATGACCCAAAAATAATAATTTATTTTCATCATATTCATCAAATTGCCTAATCAACCCCATCTAAATCAACGCTATCATCATGTTTATAATTTTGCAAATTTATTTCTTCATTAAAATTTTCTTCATCGCCATTTGTCATTAACATTTACTATCTCTTCTTGTTCTTTTTATTTTAATAATTTTTTATAAATTTTTTTTTGGCATTTTAGTTTCTTGGACTTATAACAATAACAATAAAAATAAATAAAAAATTTAAATAAATTTTTAAATATTAAAGTGAAAGGTAAGTGTGTATTGTGTAGTCCAATTGTAGGAGAGAGGGGGAAAAAACTTATGAATATGTTATTTTAGTAGGCTACATTAAGTAAACTAATAATAATTTTGTGTTCAAAACAAGTCTAACAACTTGTTAGATTCAAATAAGAGTACAAATTTTAACAAAAAATCTCATTTTAAAGCATTTGTCTATGTATCGTACGATTCGTACGATTTTACGATACGATACGATTCATATGATACGCATACTGTATCATACGATTCATGAACACTTACAATACGCCGATATAATACAGAACTTTTTACACACGATACGATACGTATCGTACGATACTGACAACTATGGTTATAACTTTACAAATCACTTCGATTTTGAAACGAAAACAGCCTTACTCTTCTTCTTCTTCTTCTTCTTTTTCCTTTTTTCATGTTAAAAAAAGAAAAAACACTTTCTTCGAAATGAAAGCTCCACTTCGAAATGAAAAGAGGCTTGGAACCTAAAAGAAAAAAAGAAAAAAAAATCTCTGCCTCGAAATAGAGGATGCCTCACTTCGAAATGAGTCGAACTCTTCATGATTTGTAAATTGCTTATCAAGTAAAATCATGATTTACAAATTGGTTGTCAAATAAAAAAAATCAATTCACGATATGATTCACATTTTGACAATTATGATATCAAGCACTTGTGTTTGTGTGCAACATAAACACAAAGATCTTTAGCTTTTGTCAAGGCAAATACGTGAACGCCACGTTCAAGTTTAACACTTCTATTTTTTGATGTGACATTTTTGTTTAACACTTGGTTACTTGTTTGTCGTGTTACTTCTTTAATTAATGAAAGTTAAAGCATACAATGACTAACAAAGATTTGAAAAATTATTGTGTACTCTCGGAGTACCACAAATGCGTACTCCCTCCTCTCACATGAATGGTAGGTACTACTAATTAAATTAATGGTGAGACCCACTATTTATGTGAGAGAAGGGAGTACGCATTTATGGTACTCCGGGAGTACCTAATAATTTTCCCAAAGATTTATACATTAGCTCAATTTCAAGGTAAATTTTGGAAGAAATATATTTTGAATGACCACACATCAAGGTTAAACATTGAACACAGGCTAATAAGTAA
>JARYZH020002319.1:0-16755 GCA_030021035.2 Notholithocarpus densiflorus | reverse complement strand
TGGATGTAGGCTTTCATGGCCGAACCACGTTAAAATTGTTGTCTTCTTTCTTTTGTTTACTTTCATTTTCACAAAGCAATGTTACATCTTGGAGCCTTGGATAGCACCAGCAGCTAGCCAACAAGGCTTCTAGTTTGATAATGATTAGTTCGTTTGTCACTGCAAATTATTAGCACTAAATCATATGTTTGTCACCCACAATTTGATGATTACGTACAAGAAAAAGTGATACGTTCTTGCAAGATCATACCATTAAGGTTATTAAGAAGCACCCAATAGTTGCTTATAGATCTTGTAATGAGAGCCTTTTTATTCTTGACCGGACGATGGGTTGACGGAAAAAATTATTATGCACAAGACCAATGAGACTCATTTTTGAAGTAAGACCCACGTATTAGTGATAAATGGGTCTCATACTTACGCATTACGCTTTTCCAAGTAATTGTGAGAAGGGCCAACAGCATGTGGAGTGGGTACTTTTTTTTTTTTTTTTGAAATTGGAGTGTGGACCTTGGTTAGGACGTCTAGCAATCTTTTAATTCAGTCGTTAGTTATCTTGGTATTGGTGGTGCTAAAAAACCATATTGCTATTTTTAGTACTACCAAAACTAAAAAACATGTTGCAATGGTGGAGGGAAAGCCAAAAAATTTGGCTGTTGAATTACAGTGCAAAGGTAAAGATGGTTTGCACTGTAGCTAAGATGGCAAAAAAAAATAAAAAAAAATAAAACTATTTTATTAAATGTTTTTTATTTTATTGTATTGGTGGTGGTGGTTGTTGTTTATTATAGTAGATATATTATTTTATTGTATTGTTTATATTATTTTATTGTGTTGAATGCTAAAATAAAACTACTAATATTTGGTGTTTTTAAAGTGAGATGATAAAATAGATAAAGTAACTTTTTGTGATGCCAAATTGCTAAATTTTTGGCACCACCAATACTGATGTTTTTAGACATTTGTCAAATAAATTTTTTCCAGGCAAAAATTTTGGTTTATTTTAGTATAAAAATTTATTTCTTCTTATACCACCTTTCAAAAACATTAACATAATAATATATATTATATTTTTTATTTTATTAAAATATTAATTTTTTTTAGTTTTTTAATTGTTTCTCCTCATCTCATACATCAAAATTACCATCTTCTTTTTCCTTCATTCTCGAAAAAAAAAATGAAGAAAAATGGACCATAGAATGAAAATTTACTAGACTAGAGTAGCTAAAATGAAAAATGGACCATAGATGCATAACTTTATATAGAATGATGTGAGTAACTTTAAGATTAATTGGTCAAAATTTAGCATTTAGGTCATTTTGCATGGACCAAAACAAGTGCTCCAACTATGTTAATAAATTTAAGACATGCCCAATTTACAATTTTACAACATGATGAAATAAAATTTTATGTTTAAATTATACTTGCAAGGTAAACTTACATTTGCCTCTTTTTGTGTGTCTATAATACAAGTTTGCATTGTAAGTACAATACAAACATATAAAAGTAAGAAAAAATGATCTAAAATATAAGTGATAGATACTTTATGTCCATTTATTACATGCATTCAACCCTAATTTTGAGGGGAAAAAAATAATAAAATGTGTTTATTAAGGTTTTTTGAAGAAGTAACGGGATTAAGGTTTCAAGAAATTGGGCCTCTCTTATTAGAAAAGTTAATGGGTTTCTTCTTCAATAGTCAAAAACCTATTAAACTAGCCTAAGTCATTCTTCAAACAAATTCTACTAAAATAGATTAACCCAATCATAATCGCTTTATAATTGGAAAGTCCTGGAGGGCCTTTCTAGCCCAAGTTAAGTAAACTCAAATATCAAAAACTTTTTTTTTTTTAATTTTTTTCCTTCCACCAACAGCACTTAGCAATTCAAATTTCAAACATTATCCACACCTAAAAAATGTAAAATAGTATACACATTTGCATGAAAATGTATAATATTTTACACATATTTTTAGTTTATAATGTAAATTTTACATGAATAGTAGAGAAGAAAAATCACCCTCATCCATTGTATAGCAGAAGAAGAGAAAAGCCAGCATCGTCCTTGTAATGGACGACTACAGTAAACATTAAATGAGTTCCTCATAAATGACATGAGTAACAGTTAACGTGCTAGACTGGGAAAAGCAGAACTGATAGACCAACGGCCAAAAGACCATTGAATTCTATAATGCCCCCATGTTCATTACCAATGGATCCATAATCATAAAGAGAGGCATTTGCACCCATCTTGAGGGACAAAGACCTACAAAAAGGCACAAAGAATCATAAAAATGGTACGCAACATATGCACAGCAACTCTAGCCAAATAAGCAATTTCTTTGTACAATTGAGCTTTGATCTTATTGACTAGCTCGTAGGAGGCTCCTTGGCACACACCACACCGGTGTATTCCAAGCCTACTTATCCCTCTTTGCTTGATTCTGCAGCCGTTGATTTGACATCGTCCATCTGTATTGACGAGGAGTTCAACTGATGATTTTTCTGCATTATCAGTTTAGCGCCTTTTATGGGGACGCTTGCAAAGCCATACAATTTCCCTTTTCTTTACAAAAGAATTTCTCTTGATACCAAATGGATTCCACTCAAGTTGCGCAGCAAATTCAAGCTCTAACAGCAAGTGTCGATGAATTGACACAGCCAAATTCAGAGCTAAGGCAAATCGCTAAAGCCCAAAGTGATCAAAGAAATGAAGAAAGGAAGGAGAACAACAATTATGAGGAGACGACTGATCCATTGAATCATAGGAGAAGAACACCTAAGGGAAAAAATTCCCTAGGATGGAAGAGATGTTCCACTACACGAAGAGAAAAATGGACAAACTAAGACACGCAGATTCAGACAAATTTGCATCCAACCTAGACGGCATGATTCCAGCTTCCACAGCTCGAATCCTTCAATGGTTTAAAAGACCCCCTAGACCATATTGAGCCCATCAAGACTTTGATGCACCTGTAGATGACACCAAATGAAGTCATGTGTAGAGCATTCCTAGCTACTCTAAAAGGCATAGCCAGAGTGCGGTTCAACAAGATATCACCAGGTACAATTGCTAATTTTGAACAATTGAGTGACAGTTTTGTTCGTCATTTCATAGGCAAACAATGCCACAAGAAGCCCACAGGCCACTTGCTGAATATCCAACAAGTAAAAGGAGAGTCATTGAGGCAATATGTAGATTGCTTCAACAAGGAAGTGTTGCAAGTCGATGAGGTAGAAGACCAAATTACATTGACCACGTTCCAAGCTGGATTGTTTCCTGGAGACTTCTATTTCTCCATCACCAAAACTCCACCAAAGACGACGACAGAGTTGCTTCACAAGCCACATAAATATATGAACGTAGAGGTCCAAAGGAATTGTCGGAAAAAGAAGGAAACAAGACGAACACATAGATCACCATCCAGAAGGACCAAAATCAAAAGATTTAGTTCGGTAGACCTTGCTTGTTCCTCATGATAGGGAACATATCACCTCGTCCATGGAACATTGAGCATCGAAAAATGTATTACCAGTAAGGCCTCATAGTATTTTTCTTAATTCATATCCCTTCCAAGGATTAACTTTGTTTCCATTAAAGTTGTATTCCATTCAAGTCCTTTTATCTCAATAAAAGTGAAGTCTTCGGAGAGAAGAAATAATTTTCCATAAAAATACGTAACTCATAGAAAATACTGATAAAATATAGTACGCTTCTACATATATATGTGTATGGAAAGTTTAAGATCATCATCATTAATACACAATACAAATTATTACCATTAATACACGATAAATCGTTAATACACAATACAAATTACTATTGTTAATACACAATACAAATTACCATTGTTAATACACGATAAATCATTAATACATGACACATGGTATATCATTGATACATGATATACATCATTAATACACGATAAATTGTGAATACAAGAAATTATCATTGTTAATACACAATACAAATTATTATCATTAATACATGATATATCATTAATACATGATACAAAGTATATCATTGATACATGATATACATAGTTAATACACAATACAAATTATCATCGTTCATACACGATGAATAATTAAAAAGTATCGTCGATACACGATACTTAAAGCTCAATATTCTAAATGCTTAGAGCTTGTTTAGACCCCCAATTCTTAATTACGGCTTGATTAATTTTAGGCTTAATACACTTAATGCGGAATATACGTGATTAGCAAATTAATTAAACGAAACATTCAATAATTGCATGGGTGAACATATAAGTGCAAGGCAAATATTCAAAGGGCAGTAGGGAAAAGAGAATCAAACCCAAGATAACATGGCAATATGTTATTGAAGAGGAAAACCGAAGAACTTGGCGTAAAAACCTCTCCACAGCCCTTCAAACCGAAATGATCCACTAGTGAATAAGTTGAAGTACAGGGATACCAAAAAGACCCTCCAAGCTTAATCCACCCAATGTACTTGAGGCCTCCAAGCTCCAGCTACCAACGGACTTCTCGAATCTTGTCTTCATTAGCTTCCTAGATCCCGCAATACCGCCCGATTGCACCGCCAAGCCTCACCGGCTTATTTTGAGAAACACCCAATGCTTTCCAAGCTCCAAAACACTCTCTACACTCTGAATGGGTGTGGGTTCTGTTTGGGTACAAATCTCTTCTCAAGATATAACAATGGGAGAGGGGAGGAGAAGAGACTACAAAGATTTCTCTCTTGAGGATAAGTAGCTCTCTCTAACAAGGTGGGTGCTGTAGAAACATTTCTAGGGTTTTCTTTTGAATAACCTCCTTACAATTTTGTGGGTCATGGGGATATATATATATATATATTTATATATATATAATATGAGCTATGAGAGTCACACTTAAAATCCCAGCTATCAGTGCATCTCGCCGGACATCTCGCAAGTTAGCCTAATCGTGAGATAAGTCGCAAGATACACTGACTCTTCAACTTCCTACATGTGCTCCTCATGTGACCTTCAACTGTCTTTATCAAATCTTCACCAACTTAATACTAAACCCATTACAATTAAATCCTACAAAACACAAGGAAATAAATTAATGCAATTACAACACTTTTTGTCATGGGATAAAGCCAACATAAATATTATGTGAAAGACCATAACTTAAAAGACACAAACTATCATCGTTCATAAACGATGAGTAATTAAAAAAGTATCGTTGATACATGATACAAACTATCATCTTTCATACATGATGAATCATTAAAAAGTATCTTTAATACACGTTACAAACTATCATCGTTTATACGCAATGAATCACTAAAAAGGAACATTGATACACGAGACAAACTTTCATCGTTCATACACAATGAATCATTAAAAAGTATCGTTGATACATGATACAAACTATCATCATTCATACATGATGAATCGTTAAAAGTATCGTTCATACATGATACAAACTATCATCGTCCATACACGATGAATCATTAAAAAATACAAACTACCATCGTTCATACACGATGAATCATTAAAAAATTATCATTGATACACGATACAAACTTTTATCGTTCATACATGATGAATCATTAAAAAAAGTATCTTTAATTCATGATACGAACTATCATCATTCACACACAATGATACAGGCAAGAAACAAAGAGAGAGTTAAGAAGACTTACTAGGAACTAAGGCACCAAGCAGAGGAAAACCAAGAAGATGACCTAGAAGAATCACTTGGAGGAAAGAAATAAAAACCCCAAAAAATAATGCGTGGGAAACATGGCAAACGGTAGGGTCGGGTGGGGTTAATCGGGTTGTAGGCTAAACTTGCCAAGTTAAAATAAGGGCCATTTTAAATGGGTGGGGCCAATCTGGTTGCGGGCAGGTTGGGTGGGTTCAGGGCAACCTGTATTTTCACATTATAAAAAAAAAATAAATAAATAAAAACTAAAAAAAAAATAAATGTCAAATTTTTAGAGAGAATAAATCAAATAAATCAAAGAAACATATTGTTCATAATACCTTCTTCTTTTTTCTTTTTCTTTTTTTTTTTTTTGTCGTTAAGTGGGCACCTACTATTATTAGACTATTTGTGTTATTAGTATACATGTAAAGGGAAAAAAACAAACAAACCAATAAACATAAAAGTTTCCATATCTTTCCAATTCTGATTGTTTTGTGCCTAACTAAAATTCTTTACACTCATAATAACAAAATCTTCTATGTTAATAACTCACAGGCATAATGCTTATTGTTAGGTTCTAAGACTTTAGGAACTAAATGTATTAGAACTTCAATTTGTATTATGTTGGCAAACCATGATCAAAACATTTAGTCTAGGTTTAGGCTTGCTAAAAGTATATTTTATTTGTAAAATTGGAATCGAGTGATTGCAGGATTTATTGGACTAAATTTGCAAGGCTCGATCGATCAAAAATTAGACTTGATCGATCGAATTTCGTGCAGGTTGTTTTTTCTGCAGAGTTTCCAATTCAGCTCAAGCCCATATGACGTGTAGGGTTTTATGTTTTACTCCTAGTATAAAAGGAAAAACCCTAGCTACATTTTAAAAAGTCTTTGATGTGCTGTGTGTTGAATCTTTTGTGAGATCTAGAGGTGTTTACCTTCATACACACTTAGGGTTATCAAGATTCATGTCAAGAATTTGGTGATCACTTCAGTTGCTACATAAAGAATTTAAAGAAGATCTGAAACTTTTGAGTGGAGTCTCAAAGTCACAAGTAGGAGAACTTGTGGTTGCAGTAGATCAAGGAAAGAAGTAATCCGTGGACTCAGAGCTATCATGTGGTCGTGGTAGTAGTTTTCTACTCGAGGTAGCAATAGGATGTTAGTGGTCTAAGTTCTATTGCACAAACTTCAATTATTTCATAGTGGATTTGTTTTACCTTGAGGATAGTTAGGTTAAATCCTCCCTAAGTTTTTTACCGTTTGGTTTTCCTGGGTTATCATATCATGTATTCTTTATATTTCTGCATTATTTACATGATATGATTGTTATTGTTTTAACCTAGATCTGAATAATTTATTTCAGTAATCACTTGGCTAAATAACTAGGTTAAATAACTTGTGTTAAGGGGTCTAAAAACGTACACTTATAATTACAAATTTACAACTTGAGAAAGAGATAGATTTTAAGGAGCACAAAAAGTATATATTAAGTTTACACACTTCTAATTCAAAGTTCACTAATGATATGGACTTTTGGACTTTTTCTTTTACTTTAGTTTTGTGTTGTGCAAGTTAGACTTATTGTTTGTTACATAGTCCTAGTATATAACTCTACTACTTAGCATTTAACTTAGTGTTAGATGTTTAGCAGTGTAGACGTGTAGTTGTAATTGCTTTTGCCTTTTATATTTTTTCATCTACTACTTAGTATTTAATTTTGTGTTAGACATTTAGTGGTGTAGATGCTTTTGCCTTTGTATTTATTTTCTTTTAATTTTTTTTTTTTAATAAATGGGGGAATAGCCACTGCCACTAGTGGCTACTAAATGGCTAAATAGTGTCTATGCAGTGCTTTATGCACTTATGTCTGTACACCTAGCACATTGGTATGTAGTCTAAATATTTTTTAGGAAAAAAAAAAAAAAAAAAGGTCAGCGGGTTAGTCGGATCGGGTCGTGTTGGCCTGCAAAAAACGAGCCGGCCGCGGGTTGGCCAATTTTTAATTCAAGATAAAACGAGCAGATTCGGGCTAGGTCAGCAAATTTTGGCCTGTTTTGCCATGTCTAGGGAAACCCAAGAACTAGCTCCAACATGTCCAAGTAATCATAGAATGACATGTGTCATGATGAGACCAAATATTCCAACCATGTTTCTAAATACGACAGCAAGAATAGAGGGGCAACTGAAGAGGAGAAAAATCACCCTCGTCCATTGTATAGCAGAAGAAGATAAAAACCAGCATCGTCCATGTAATGGACGATTATAGTAAACATTAAATGAGTTCCCCATAAATTGTTGGGGATTTTACCAAATTAAGGAGTAATAATGAGAGAACAAATGAACACATCAAGTGTATAAAGATTAGTGATTGACTAGGAGGCACAATTGAATGTTATCCTTAGACAATATTTGTCCCCATACGCAAGTTGCTAAAGGGTTTCTGCAAACTTGTCCCTAGGATACAATCAAGTTTATTGGGTTCTACAAATAGCAATTTTGGAGAATACCTACAGGATTTCTTGTGTTTTTTTGTAACTTACTATTTTGGGGAGTTTCAAGTGAACACAAACCTCTATTTATACCCATAGGGTCATAACCTTTCAAAAAGTACGTATGGAGAGTTAAAATTTTCATTAAAACCGTTCACAAGGCTTGAAACGTTCTCAAGCTTTCAGAACAGTCACTTGAAAATTCCGTAGAAAATTCCGTTCAGCGATTTTCGATTGATCGAGAATTACTTTCGATCGATCGAGTCAGGCAGATTGTCCAAGATTTTTTCTTTACCATTTCAATCAGCTCGATCGATCGAAATTCCTGGAACTTGAATTTTCACAAAGAAAATTCCAGAATTCGAATTTTCACTTTATTCATTTTATAAATGAATACTCTCCAACCTTATATCATTATTACAATTTATCCATGTATATACTTATATATACAACAATCCCCCACTAGGTTGTAATAATATATGTCTCACTTGATTGATATTCTATCGTGCATAATGGAAGGTGTCTTTCAACTTAAACCTCCCTTTAGTGTAATTGTTCAAGAAATCAACAAAGTTAATGGTGGTTTGGTGCTTAAACCAAAACTCTTATGTACTGAAATCAGAAACAACACACACATGAGAATATCCACAACACATTTAGAAATCTAAGTTGTTAGCACTATTATGGCCTTGTGCTCTTCCCGGTTTAGCGAACATGTACAAGAGAAAACTCTTTTACTCTTGCTAGAAGCGGCACCAATTCTATGTTCACAAAGGTGAAGTTCCGTCTTATGTCCCTGTTACATAGACATTTATGATTTATGAACTTAATTAAGAGTTTAAAACTCATCCTCTATTTTCATCGTAACAGTCTGCACTAATCCATCCTGAATGAGACACAAATTTAGTGCTCTTACTAACCACATATCAATAGCTTATTGTTACCCTTTAAACCTCTTAGATATAATCAGTTCGAGGTTGGGTTCTCACTATTGGTGATTCTCTTAAAAGAAAGGTTTTATTCTCATTCCAATGGATGTTATCCTTACCAAGTCTTGAGACACACTTTGGTAAAGGACCTATTTTATATATAGAATTACGTAGGCAATGGACTAGTCCAACCACATTTGACTTGCCTTACATATTCTTGTCTTAAACTTTTAAGTCTAAGTTCACATTGTATACAACTCATGTATACCATACGCATTGTGGTTTCACAATTTCAGTACAAGGAATGGCTTACAATGGTCGTGGCCACGACACTTTATCAAAACCTTAGCCATTTTCCTTCCTTGCCCGTTACCATCAATGCTTTCAATTTAATTCTATAGTAGAATAAGAAATACAACTTATTTCTTTAATGCTTACACATAGCACCCCCACATGTAGTGATTATCTAACTAGACATAGATATTATCACTCACATCAATAATAGAATTAACTTTGAATATTCTATAAAATAGATATCCATCACAATTAATTACTTTCTAGTGATCAACCTTAAGTTTTAGAAATTTTGAAAGTCTATATACTGTGAAGGCAATGTCTAGTTTTGTTCCATACATGATACGCAACATGTACTTCATACACTAGCAAACTCAAGCTGTGCATCCGCCCTTCCAGTAATCTCTTTACTAAATATTGGAATTAAAGTGTCTTTGCCTCTTTAAAGATAATAAAATCTAAGAAGCAAGTTCTCAACATAATGAGATATCACAATTCCAAATAGAATGAGAAAATATTAATCTCAACACAATGAGATTACTCAAATCTCAACAAAATGAGATAACATAAATCTCAAAATGAGATTATTATAGTGCACATCTCCACTATATTTCTTTACTTGATTCTCATTCATAAGAGATTTTCATTTAATTATTTAAGGAAGTACAAACCCACAGGTCTTTCAAGCAAACTTCCTTACCAAGATCACTTTTTTAAGAAAGTCACTTCACATCTATATGATGCATACTCAAATTATATGTGGAAACACAATCCAATATTTCATCATTGATCCTTGAATGTTCAAATAATGAACTCACCTGTACTCTCTTTATTTCACAAAGAGATATTTTCAAATAGGATCACCATATGTTCTTGTTTAAATTTGAGACATCTACCACACATGGCAAAATTTAATCACAATGAATTTAACATCCCTAGATGTTAATTCTCAATATCTTTAACAAGCACATCTTTGATGCACAAAAGCATCCTTATGAGTCCATGACTCTTTTGAGGGTTATACCCCCACACTTTCTTGGATATCATAATTCCACAATTTGAGTTTCTAAACCCCACAATTTGGGTTATCAACCATTCCAAAATTCACATATATACACACACTGTAATTACATATATCAAAATGTAGTAATAGAATATAGTGAATTTCTTCAAAATTATACGAATGGCTTTAAAGATATCAAACTAATAACACAAATAGTTACTAGTATATAGATATTAAAAATCTATCTTTTCCCTTTGTTTCAAACCTTTTACTATTAACCTTAGACCAAAAGATTTTATATCTTATTCTAATACCCACTCACAACCACAACCGATTGGTTTTGAAACTAGAGGTAGATCCACTAAGACCCAATTATTATTAAATAGCATCGAGTCTATCTTTATCATTAATAGCTTTTACAATAGAAAGCTACATCTTTTACAAGCACAAAGCTTTCTCAAACTTTAGGATCACTTCCCTCAAAGAGTACTATGGGTATTTAATTAGGACTACACTTTTATTACCTTCAACAAGGTAAACAAGAGCTTCACAAGAAATAAAATTTGGATTAAAATCCCTTTTATTTCTTACACTTCGACTCCACCTTTGTTCACTTGGTGAACCACATTTAAATCTTTAATATCACTTAATGTGATATTTAACATTAGAGTCATTTACTCATGTTTAAGTAGGTATTGGGGTATCCTTGAAATCATCTTTGAATTTAAACTCGATAAATTCAATATCCTTTGATTTCACTCTTATATTAGACATTAAGTCTAATAAACTACATACTCTTGAATTTACTCAAAACCTAATATGGCTCTTTGACTATTAGTCCTCTTTGGTCTATCATTTTATAAAAGGTCAAACACCCCCATAGTTTAAAATGATAAGCATTTGGTCATATTCTCATTTCATAACACATATGAAATTCCTTTGAGATGAAACTCTATTATGCACATAGCATACACTAAGCAAAGCTTCTTCCTATTGATCAGATAGGAACTTAGCTGATTGCACTCAAGTTTATGGCATTTACCATATCAAATAGAGTTCTCTCCTCTTTCCTTATGACCAAACCATTTTATTAAGGTGTACAAGGGATTGCACTTTGGTGTATTATGACTTATTCCTCACAAAGAAGAATATATATTTAGAAATATTCACCATCTCTAGTTAATACACCATTCAACGCAAATCATCATGCTTATATAAATTATATCATGCTATGACATAAACTTCAAAATTTTGAAATTTAAATGTCCTAGTCTAGCATGCCACAAATCAAAATCAACAATATAAGCACAATCAAAATATATTGCTAAATAACATTCAATTTGAACATGTCATTAGTAGCATATCCATTGCCTACTAATGTCCCATACTTGAACAAGACCATTCTTAAATAACAAATTGGCTTCTATTGATATCAGGTATGTGAAAAACATAGCATTAGTCAAGAAAACTTCTTGCCAAAACTCAATTTCACTTCAACAATGCACTTTCCATGAACTTTTGCCTTACTGCGGATATCCACAAGCACCTCTAGTTCTATGAAAGACTCCTTGTAAGTCTTTAAATATGCCTTGTTGTTGCACACATGCTAAATTGCACCCGAATCAAATCACCAATAGGAAGGATTTATAATTACCATTGTTATTAATATCGTTCCGTTCCGGCCAGAATGGCCGGAATATCTCATACTGGTGAGTAAACCAGAACAGTGACCACCCCTGTTCCACCTCGGGTGGAATTTCGGCCCATTTTGGGCTATTTCGGGAGTTTCGGTCTGTTTCGGTTAATACCGGCCGAGATTAAAGATTCAGCCGGTATGAATCTTTGGCCTTTTCCCCTGAATTTCATGTCTAACCCACTGCCTTACCAGAAAAAGAAATAATAAAAAAACTCCACTGCCTTTGTCTTTGTTTAAAACGGAGAAGAAAAAACACAAGAATGAAAAACAATAATGAAGAACAAAATGAAACAAACACAGCAGAGAAAGAAAGAATTAGAGGAAACAAAAAATAGAACAAAGAAGAGATACCGAGATAGAGCACTGGTGAGTGGTGAGGCTCCAGACTTTTGAAAGTTGAAACTCTTGAATAAGAACATTGAGAAGTGTGTGAGACAAAGGAAATAAATGGAGTAGGTGATAAAGAGACGGAGAGGTTCACGTGGGTGGGTTTGGAAAATGGGAAAAGTTAAATTTCAAGAATGTTCTTAGCTATAATTAGTCAACATGTTCACTTTATTTACAAAAATGCAACAAATGATTTTTTAATAACCAAATGCTAACTTTATTTGAGAATTTTTTTTAAAAAGTGAATATATTAAATCCATTATATTATATTTTTATATATTTATATTTATTTATTTGTGGTAATTCGAAACGGTCTAAAACGGTACGCCGAAATAGATCGGTACCGAAATATTTCATTCCAATAGATAAACCGAAACGGGCTCCGAAACGGTATTCATAACATTGATAATTACAACCATATGAAGTACAGTGATCATATTGTTACATACATCACTCACCATAGCAATAATGTCCTTAATAACAATTGCTTCATTGGCATTTCCATCTTCATCCTTCTTATTCTTTAAGAATTTACATTCTCAAAAGTAATGGTCTTTCTTTCCACAAAGGAAACATGACATACTCTACTTCTCATCGTTGGGATTCTTGGAGTTGTTCTTTTAAGACCATTCACACTCTTATTCACATTCAAGTGTTTATTGGTCTTACTAGAACTTCCAATTTTAACATTGTTCACATTCACTTTAGGATTGGTGTTAGTTACACCTCTAACCCGACATTCTTCTTCAATTCAATGATGTTCTCTAAATTGATCTAAAGTGAAATATTCTAACATGTTATTTAAAGTTTTCACATAGTTTAGAAAATCACTTAGGAAAATATTCACATACTCTATCACTTTAAGAGTTTAAATTTCCATCCTTAGATTTTCTACTTCACTTTATAACATTTAAACATGTTAAAGGTTCATTCTTATTTCTCAATTCAAATAAATTCGCAACACATGCAAATATTCTAACAAAGAAACTTATCAATCAATTTGAAATTCAAATTACCCATGAACAAGAAATTCGTACCTTCAATGTTGAAATTCGCACCTTGTCTTGCCAACAAAGAAACTTGTTTCTTTAAGCCTTGTTCCATTGAATCTTCATTATGATCAATCATCCTTTAAAGACCTCTTCAAATCCAAGCCAATTGCTCTTTCACCAAACCATGGTTCAACTTCTTCAAAGTTGTATTATCATTTACTCCTTGTCTTGTAGCAAATATTGTCTAAGATTGTTGGGGATTTTACCAAATTAAGGCATAATAATGAGAGAACAAATGAACACATCAAGTGTATAGAGATTAGTGATTGACTTGGAGGTATAATTGAATGTTATCCTTAGACAATATTTGTCCCCATACGCAAGTTGCTAAAGGGTTTCTACAAACTTGTCCCCAGGATACAACCAAGTTTATTGGGTTCTACAAATAGCAATTTTGGAGAATACCCACAGGATTTCTTGTGTTTTTTTGTAACTTACTATTTTGGGGTGAACACAAACCTCTATTTATACCCATAGGGTCATAACCTTTCAAAAGGTACGTATGGAGAGTTAAAATTTTCATTAAAACCGTTCACAAGGCTTGAAACGTTCTCAAGCTTTCAGAACAGTCACTTGAAAATTCTGCAGAAAATTCCGTTCAGCGATTTTCGATTGATCGAGAATTACTTTCGATCGATCGAGTCAAGCAGATTGTCTAGGATTTTTTCTTTACCATTTCGATCGATCAAGCCAAAGTTTCAATCTATTGAAATTCCTGGAACTTGAATTTTCACAAAGAAAATTCCAGAATTCGAATTTTCACTTTATTCATTTTACAAATGAATACTCTCCAACCTTATATCATTATTACAACCTATCCATGTATATACTTATATATACAACATAAATGACATAAGTAATGGTTAACACACCGGACAGGCAAAAACGTAACTGACGAACCAACGAGCAAAAAACCATTGAAATCTATAATGCCCTTGCATTCATTACCAATGGATCCATAATCATAAGAGGGGTCTTTACACCCATCTTGAGGGACAAAGACGTATAAAAAGGCACAAAGAATCACAACAATGGTACGCAACATATGCACAACAACTCTAGCCAAATAAGCAATTTCTTTGTACAATTGAGTTTTGGTCTTACTGACTAACTCGTTGGAGGTTCATTGGGACACACCACACTGGTGTATTCCAAGCCTACTTACCCCTTTTTGCAGGATTCTGCAGTCATTGATTTGACATCGTCTATCTGTATTAACAAGGAGTTTAACTGACAATATTCTACATTAACATCATCAAATAGTATAATAAAAATTAATAATTTTACCATTCTTTAACTATGACGACGGTTTTGGATGAACACTATGAATTTGTTATTCTTGAAAAAAAAAAAAATTGTCCCTGATAATAATAATAATCAATTGGAGCATTGATTTTTTTTTTCCCCTGCTATGTTAGATATTTCTTCATAGGAGTACGATGGATTGAATAATGAATGTGGCCACTTGTGACTTGCGAGACCCATGAATCCGCCAGGGACGATACAAAGGAAAGCTATGAATAAAAAAGCTAAAGCTAAAATCACTTGTTGACGAATGAGACTCATATGTCTCATATACTTGCTCATTACTAGACATGGAAAAACGGGTCAGAATTTTCTGACCCGACCCGACCCGAACCCGATTTTTTTGACCCGAAGCAAAAACGGGTTGACCCGTGACCCGACCCGTGTTTTTTGCAGGTCAACCCGACCCGACCCGCGACCCGAACCAGAACCCGAACCATTTTTTTAAAACTTTTTTTTTGGTAAAAAAAAAAAGTAAAATTAAGACAATATTGGTTTAATTGTTTATTGTGAACTTTAAGGAAACAATTGATACATTTACATAACTGTATGCAAATTAATTGAAAGATAAATGCATGTGGTTGAGCATTCTGTAATGAGTAAAGATTTTTAGATATTAAATAGCAAAATACATGCCAAGATAATTTGTAGAGTTAAAAACATAGATTTAAAATTGTAGACATGTGTGAGAAACATTCACAAGTGTGAAAATAGTGAAGCCAAAGTATCAAATTAGCATAAATTATGAATGCTTAGATCTATTTTTTAACAATTTATGTCCAAAATAAACGGCTTTTCAAAATAAATTATGATATTTCCTTGAGTATGTGTTGCTTAACAATGATATGATATTCATAAAAAAGACCATGTGTAAATAAGTAAGCAATCAAACTTTAATGTATATCTCAAATTGAAATAGAATGTCAACCACAATTGATAATAGATTATAGAATTAATTTTCAAGATTGCAAATTTCTTATATGTTTTTATTCTTTATCAAATGAGTTATCCAATAAGTCATTTGTAATTTTGTTTTATGTTTTGGGATGTTGATATTGTGTAGAAATACAACTTATGTATTTGTTTTACTTATCTTTGTGTTATTTTGTTTTAGATAGCAATGTTAGGATTTGTATAATTTTAAAATTATTGAATAAGTATTAATAAGTTTAACTGAGTTCATTCTTAATATAAGTGGTGAATTCAAAATAATGCATTTTACATTAAGTAATTTGTTGCATAACTTTTCAAATAGCAAATACATGTTGTTTTCTTTTAAAAAAAAATTCATGTGAAAAATACGGGTCAACCCGACCCAACCCGACCCGACCCGCAACCCGATTGACCCAACCCAAACCCGATCCGATCTGCCCGTTTTGCCATGTCTACTCATTACGCTTTTAATAGGTAATAATTGTGTTGGGCTGTGCTTGACAGTGACGAGGGCCAGTTGTATTTGGAGTGTGGATTTTTTTTTTTTTTTTTTTTTTTTTTTTTGTGTTCTGAATAATTGGAGTGTGGACCTTGGCTACGAAGTCCAGAAATCTTTTAATTCAGTCAATATCTATCTTAGCCATAAAAATCAAATAAATATATTACATGCAAAAATTTCAATTTATTTGGGTATAAAATTTTATTTCTTTTTAGTCCACTTTTAAAAACATTCACATAATAATATTTTTTATATTTTTTATTTTATTAAAATTTTAATTATTATTTTTTTTTTTTGTTTCTCTGTCATCTCATACATCACAATTACCATCTATTTTTTTCCTTTATTCTCGAAAAAAGCAAAAAATGAATAAAAATGGACTATATATGCATAACTTTAAAGATTTGAATGATTTTTTAAGATTGATTGGCCAAAATTTTGCATTTAGGTCATTTTATTTGGACCAATACGAGTGCTCCAACTATTGCAATAAATTTAAGACA